>PVJX010007973.1:0-67931 GCA_004027295.1 Dolichotis patagonum | reverse complement strand
CCAGCAGAGTATAATTCTAGAGATAATGCTCTTTCAAACTGCTGAGACACATCTTGGCACAAGGGGATATTGAGTGACCGTGAATCCCAAACTGATTAAATTGTGCTCATTTTGTCAGAATCACCAAGTAAAAAGACTAATTTTGTTGAGCTACATTCTACTGAAATGTGTAAATTGTATATACAGTATTGAGCATTAACATACAAATAAACTTCCTAGAAATCTTGTCTAGTCTCCAACCATCCCTCACTTCACATTGTTAGCAACACTGGATAGAACTTTTAGGATGTATAAGAAGAGGAATCAGGGAAAGTAAAGTTCACACATGGGCTAATTTAATGTGGAATGCAAGGCAAAATTAATCTAATATGTCATTGTAGCCCAACTAATTGGTGGCCCTGAAAGTCTGCTTAGGAGAAATCTTCCACATAGATAAAACTTCAGAAGCTGCTGGTGTTTATTTTCCAACAATATAGTAGGAGCCTAATGCAAGAACATAATGTTAGGTGATCAGTAAAGAATATCTTGATGATTGGTGACTATCCTGGTCAACCACTGAGTGTAATGTCATGATAAAAAATTCTGGAGAATAGACATATAGATGTGATTATGAGGATAAGAATACAAAGTAAAGATTTTGCATTTTTTAATCAAAGTTTATACACTATAAAAGAGACATTCAATCAAGTATTCCAAATTAGTTATGTAATTAAAAGTAGTAGCACATGATATTTGCTGTCTCTAGCTGATGCTGTAAGAACACAGAGCCAGCCTGGCCGGAGGAATGGTAACTGTGCATAGAACCAACATGTTGGCCTCCATCACACCATACTGATTCGGATACTATTTCCACTAAACATCTAACCCTCCAGCATCAAAGTGTATCTTGAAATCCCAGTAGAGCAGTATACCTCAAGAAGATCAATCAAGTGTGTGGCAGCAAGATGACTACATTAGACATTTCTTACCTTGGGAAAGGTACCTATTCACTATGACTGGAATGAACTGTTCGACATTCCAGGAATGGACTGTTCCTTTCTACATGAATAACATCAAGCCAGACCTTTGCTGAAGAGAATATACACAGATTAAAAAATCTCATATAGGCTTTTTATTGCAGGTCTGAGTCTCATAATAAAGGAAATGAAGCAGTTCAAAAATTACCACGATTTTCCATAGTATTATTCCATATTTTATTAACAAAAGTTTTCTAGCTTGACATAAAAATAGAAAAAGTTTGTAAAGGTGCAGTTGAAGTATTATCTTGAAAATACAGTGCTATATGAATCTTGTACTTTTTCCATTTTATTCAACTGACGTTAATGAACAATGTATGGTGCCATGAGACCATTGGGAAGAATGCATGTGTACAGGAAGCTGAGGTTGGTAGTAGAAATAGTCTGGATCATGATTTCTAAGGATGCACGTGTAGTATCTTTACTTAATTTCCCACTAATTTTAATATATCCAGGTCCACATAAGCTAGATTCTAATAGTAATATTTCCAAAAGGAAACATAGTATGAGTTTTATTAAACTTTACAATACACTCACTGTCCAAATGCTTTGGCTTCTTTGTGCCCAGGTGAGAAGCAAGTCACTATTCTGGGAGGAGACAAGACTATGGTTGTACAAAAAAGCAAGGAAGAATTCATTCAGCTCCCACATGATACAGTTGGTAACTGTTCATATTTCATAGTTCTGTTCTTTTAGTTTAAGGGCAGGGGTGGCAGCCATGAACTGTGGAGTATACTAAATGTCACATAGCAAAGTTAGGGCAACTTCCATGTCTTTTAGAATACTGATGGATTTATTATTATTCATAGGTATCCTTTATGATCAAATAGGTGATTATATAAGCAAACTCAGTTTGTATTTACCAGTTAGAGGACAACTCATGGTACTCATATGTATTAGTCTTAGTATCAGAAAGAAAGCATACCACAGTCAACTGATGTTATTGAAAATATATTTTTAACAGAAAGTATACAAAGACATGAAATGAAATAAGATGTTCCAAGAAGAGATCATGGAGTTTCTCTTGGCTAATTACAATGAGATTGATGGAATGATACAAAAAAATCAAAGGGCAAATAAATATAGCATATTCCATAAAATTCTACCAGAAAAAATAAACTAGTGTATTCACGATTCAGAAACTATATAGCACAATGCAAGTTTCTTATAACACAGTCCAAAATAATTCCCCCAAAGATGACAATCCTTGAGCTTGAAATAAGTAGGATATCCTCTTTAAGAATATAGCAGCTAACATGGAGAATGTAAGAGCCTAATCAAAACATCTTGTTTTGTTTACTTAAAAGCTCTATTCTTATCATAGAAACATGATGCAATTTTTTTATTTTTTTATTTTAAAAAGAATAAAACAAAAGAGGGCAGAACAAAGCAGATCAGAACAGAACAACAAAATCAACACAGCACTTTACAATAAGACAACCAGACATTAACAGTAGCTATCAAAATATCTTTCTCTGCTATAGTTGAGCATAGTTTCAAATACAATAATATCAAACATAACAAAATAGTATATAACTATTCAAAAGAATGAAAAAAATTACAGGACATTCTGAACAAAATAACAGAGAATGATCAATGGCTACTATAATATTTCATTTTCAATTAAAAATTTTGTTTATACTATCACATATATTAAAAGCCCAATATGACACAACATGATAGAACTGATGGTAATAGCAGAGTAGAAGCATGGTAGGACTGCTAAGCAAGATGATATTAAATCAGCAATGGCTGCCATAATGTTTTGTTTTCTTCAAAACAGCTGTTCATACAATCACACATAATAAAGTCAAGTAAAACAGAATAAAACCATTCCAAATGATGAATGAAAATATTGAAAGCCTTCAAAGCAATGAAATGGGAAATCATGACTACCATAAAATCTTATATACTCTTAGCAACTCTCATACTAGGGAGACTATATGGTATTTACACATGTGAGTTTGGTTTATTTCAATTATGAGTATGGTCTCAAGTTGTGCCCAGTTATTTATAAATATCTCAATGTGAGAATTCTTTATAGCTGAGTAGTACTCCATTGTATAAAAATGCCACAACATTTTAATCCATTCCTCAGTTGATGGGCACTTAGGTTGTTTCCAAGATCTGGCTATTACAAATTGTGCTGCTATAACTAGAATTTTTATTGTAACATTTTTATTTTTAAAATGCTTGAGTGTGTGATACTAGTGTGTGTGTGTGAGTGTGTATGTGTTTGTGTGCATGTATGTGCAGGTGTGCTATCATTCATAGCTACATTTGCTAAACTTAGTAAATCCTTTATGGATTAACACTTTTTTTCAGATACACATTTATTCATGCCAATTGAAGTCTTACCAGTTATTGAAGTTACTCTTCTTGATGCTGGGGCAAAATTCCAGCACCAAAAGTTAAAGGAAAAAAGTTTATTTAGCTTACAGTTTGTAGAAATTTCAGTCCATAATCAGCTGACTCTAAGGCAGAGTACATGACAGAAAGACATTACAGAAGAGAAACAGTCCATGGTGGGCAGAAGATAGCACAGCAACAAGGGACAATAACAGATCTTTCTCTTATATATTATCCAGGATATTTAGGATGAGTATCCCCCACACTCTTAATCCTAGTGTCCTTGAACCTAGCATTGCACCATGAATCAATCCCAGCATCACAAATTCTAGATCCAGCCACCCCTGAAAAAAGCCTCATCAATGATTACATGAAGCTCTGGGGGACATCTGGACACAAGCCATAACACCAATCTAGAGATATTCCTCTCTCCATGACCAAACTATTTCAATCTTCTCTCAAATGAGAAATTTCTTTGAATTCTTATAACTTGAGCACACTTTGCATTCAATAACTTTATGGCTTGATTCTCAGAGAAACATGCATTTTCTTTATTTTAACATTAATTAGGATAAGGAAAACTGTGTAAGTGCCTTATATACTGCACATACTTGTCTAGTGATAAGAGACCTTATTTGAGTTATTGGCTTGGTCCTTCTTTATTGTGTCACTAAACTACTGAGTGAATGACTAATCACAATTCATGTCTCTAATTCTTTTTCTCATTTGTTTATTCTCAGCTATATAAAAATCTGATTACCTAATTTAGAAATCTATTTTCTCCACAATCATGTACATTTCCTTCTAAACTGCACTCTAATGAAGGACTATATCATCTAGTCACCAACCTAGGTCTCTTCTCATATTTCTTTTGCCCCTACAGAATCAGACACAAGTCCAGTTCTTATGAAGTAACTCTCCTCAATGTCTTTCCTCATCTGTAATTTGGGCCTTAAATTTAACCCACCTTTTTATATGTCCTCTAATTGATATTCTTGCTAGGATTTTCTGTACTGCTATCTTACTTTTTCCTGACCTTAAGGATTCTAGTTTTGTCTCTTACCTATGGCAATAAAATGAAAAAGAAAGAAGCCTTTATAAATCCTGTCTTCAGGAGTAAATACAACTACTCATAGCTGGTCTTTAGCTTGTCAGAAGAAAATGTTTCTCTTCATTGCTAAAAAACGTGAAACAAACTCTTTTCCACCCTCTTTTTCTCTTAGAGGCAGTCATTTTTTATTTCTTCTAAGCATTTACCATTAAGAATCCCTAGCAAGATAGTTGGAATTCAATATCGTCTTAGGAGCAATTACAGCAATTTTAGCTCTTTCTTGAACTTTTTCCCTTTATATGTCAGACTACTTCTGATTCCCTCATTTTGCACCTGTTGTTACTGTAAATAAACATCTTTTAAAATCGACCAAAGCCCAGATTGACTTCTCCAAGCCATTACAATATTCTTTATTCTTTTCATGCCTTTTCCTACAGAAGATCTTCAAAAAAAGTGTAATTAAAAAAATTTGTCTCCCAGAAACAAATTAGCCATGAGACAATAGTATAAATATTTATCAATATATCCACAAAAAGTTCACTTTTTAGCTTCAGAAAATGCATAAATTTGCTATTAAAGAAATGAAATAATAGACTTAATAAATTAAAAGACCCAATAGTTTTCTGGGACAATGAAGTAATATTTTTCCTCATAATATATAGTAGACAGTAGTAAAAATGTAATAAGAAATGAAATTTTAAAAAATCTTTTTATTATAGTTTTGTATAGAACTCTCACTTTCAAAAACTGATAAACTATTACCATGCAGAAATTAAAAACTAATTTTCAAAGTAATTATAATTCAGAGTTTTCGTATTAGGGTAAATTTTGTCAGTTACTATCAACCTGAAAATCTCAGTAACATATCACAACAAACACAAATTTCACATTCACTTTTACTTTTTTAAAATCATAATTCAACTGTAGCTCTAGTCAATGATGTCTTTATTTGTAGAAACAGACTGAAAACAGGCCTTGTCTGAAATATGGTTTTTCTCACAGAAAATTAAAAAAAAAGATAAATTACAAAGCATAATTTCAGAATTGACCTAATTCAAAAGTAATATTTTAATAGTTTTATTTAAATATAATGTACTTACAGTGCAACCTATCCATTTAAAGTTAGTGATTCGGTGGTACTTAATAAATTCCCAATGTGCAACTACCAAATATTTCTAGTTGTGGAGCATTTTCTTCACCTCAGATAAACCCAATGTTCATTTCCCATGCCACTCAATGCCAGTCACTCATTTGATTCTCAGCTGTATGAATCTGTTTATTCTGGTTATTTCACAAAGAAAGAATAACGTATAATCTTATTTTATTCTACGTTTTTCCTGTATAAAACTTGTCAAGGTTCATCCATATGTCAGTACTTCCTTTTTTAAATTGTTAAATAATAATATATTGTATAATATACTCTATTTTACATATCCATTGATTGATGGATATTTAGCTTGCTACCTCTGTTTTGCCATTATAAATAATGTTGCTACGGTCTTTTGTATACATAATTTTGTGTGAACATATGCTTTCAATTCTCATGATTATGTATTTAGAAGTCAAATTGTTTGTTTATATGTTAGCTTTGCTGAATGCTTTGAGGAAATGCCAGGATTTTTTCAACAGTGACTGTGCTATTATACATGCCAACCAGAGTTGTTTAAAGATTGGTATTTCTCACTATCTTGGTAAAAGCTTGTTTTTTTTATCTATTTTATTATAATTAACACAATAGGTTTGAAGTAACATAGCATTCTGGCTTTGAATTTTAATTTACCTTTTTTTATGTAAGACACACACACAAAAAAAACCAAGAACAATCAAACAAAACAGAAAGAGGGTAGCAACAATACAGAATTCCAAAGGGAAAAGAAAAAAAAAAGAACAACAACCACAACAAAAAAAACAAAAACACTAAGAAATCATCACATGATAAGTTACAGACTTTCATCATTGGAAAAAGTTGTTCAAGTTACAAAATTAAAGCATACAAAGTAGATATTCAAACAGTTAGACTGTTACCAGTTCTGCTCAACATTCTAACAAAAACAGTAATATGGTCATCTATCTTACACACTTAAACATACATACACTTATATCCTTGACAGCACTTTCTTTTCCTCTCTTTTTTACAGTAGCAATTATACATTTTGGGTGTTATTACTCCTATAGTTTTTATTACTTTTTACCCTAGAGACACAATGTGATATTTATAAATATGATTATTTCTCTAATGAGAATAGTCTCAAATTGTCTCCATTTACCTATGAAAGCCTCAAGATCATCCTTTTTTATAGCTGAGTAATATTCCACTGTATAAAAATACCACACGTTTTTCATCCACTCTGCAGTTGATGGGCATCTTGGTTGTTTGCAAGATTTAGCTATTACAAACTGTGCTGCTATGAACATGGGTGCACATATATCACTGTCATATGAACTTTTCAGTTTTTCTGAGAAAATATCCAGGAGTGGAATAGCTGCATTGAATACAGCTTCCAGTCATAGTCTTCTAAGAATTCTCCATATTGATTTCCATAGTGGCTGCACTAGTATACACTCCCACCAACAGTGGAGCAGTGCTCCTTTTTCCCCGCAGCCTCACCAACATTTGTGATCAGTTGATTTCTTGATGGTAGCTATTCTTTCTGGTGTGAGATGATATCTCCATGTTGTTTTAAATTGCATTTCTTGAATGACCAGTGATGATGAACAGTTATTCATGTATTTGTTTGCCATTTGAATATCTTCATATAAGAACTGTGTGCTCATCTCAGCTGCCCATTTTTGGAGAAGGTCTTTGAATTTGGGGGGGTGTTTTTCAGTTCTTTATGTGTTCTTGATATTAGTCCTTTGAGAGGTTGCTGGTTGAAGTTCTTTCTCATTCTTTGGATTTTCTTTTCACTCTGTTGGTGATTTCTTTTGAAGTGCAGAAACTTTTCTATAATATGAGATCCCAGTTATTGATTCTCTGAAGTGTTTTTCATGCAGTTTGGTTTCCTGTGCAGTTTTTGTTTTGTTCATTTATTCTCTGCCTACACCTATTCTCCAAGATTTCTGCCTACCTTATCTTCTAGTAGATTTATTGTTTCTGTTTTAATGTTTAGGTCTTTGATCCATTTAGACTTTAGCTTTGCGCATGGTGATAGGCATGGATCTAGTTTCAGTCTTCTGCATATGGAAAGCCAATTTATCCAACCCCATTTATTAAAGAGGCTATCCTTCCTCCAGTGAACATATTTACCCCTTTGTCAAATATCACATGGCTGAGTGTCTTTGTACCTATTCTTGTATCTTTTAATCTGTTCCACTGATCCTCAGGCCTATTTCTTTGTCAGTACCAGGCTAATTTTATCACAGTGGCTTTGTAGTACAGTTTCAAGTCAGGAATTGAGAACCTCCTTCCTTGCCTTCATTGCCCAGAATTGCCTTTGCTATTCTAAGATTCTTCTGTTTCCAAATGAATTTTAGGAGTGTCTTCTCTAGATCTGTGAGGTATGTCAATGTTATTTTGATTAGAATTGCATTAAATCTGTATAACAATTTGTGGAGTATGGACTTTTCACGATGTTGGTTCTTCCTAGCCAGGAGCCTGTAACATCTTTCCATTTTCTAATACCCTCTTCAATCCCCTTTTTTTAGTATAGTATAATTTTCAGAATATAGCTCTTTTCCTTTATTAGTTAGGTTGATTCATAAGTATTTCATTTTTTTAGATGTTATTGTGAAGGGTGATATTGACTTAATTACTCTCCCGGTGAGGTTGTTGTTTGTGTATAGGAATTTTTTTTTGAGCGTTGACTTTATAGCCAGCTACACTGCTGAATTTGTTTATTACTTTTAGTAGTCTTTTAGTGGAGTTTTTTGGGTCTTCTATATAGAGTATCATGTCATCTGCAAATAGTGATAATTTAACTTCTTCCTTTCCTATCTGTATTCCTTTTATTTCTTTCTCTTGTCTGATTGCCCTGGCTAGTGTTTCCAAAACTATATTTTGTTCGTGATTTTAAAGTGAAAGCCTTCAGTTTTTGTCCATTTAATATAATATTGGCTATTGGTTTGTCTTAAATGACCTTTATAAGGTTGAGGTAGACACTGTGTATTCCGAGTTTCTGAAGGGTTTTTATCATGAACATGTGTTGGACCTTATCAAAAGCTTTTTCGCATCTATTGAGATGACAATGTGGTTTTTAGTTTTGGCTCTGTTGATGTGGTATACTATATTTATTGATTTGCTATGTTAAACCATCCCTGCATTCCTGGAATGAAACCCACTTGGTCATGATGTATAATCTCCTTGATGATTTGCTTCATTCTATTTGCTAGTATTTTATTCAGAATCTTCACATCTATGACATTAGTGAGATTGCCTATAGCTCTCCTTTTGGGTTGGGTCTTTCTCTGATTTTGGTATCAGAGTAATACTTGCCTCCAGGAATGAATTTAGGGAGTATTGCTTTCTTTTCAATTTCCTTGAAAATTTTAAGGAGTATTGTCATTAAGTCTTATCTAAATTTCTTATAGAAGTCAGCTGTGAATCCATCAGGACCTGGGCTTTTCTTTGTTGGAAAGTGTTTTATTACATTTTCAACTTCACTAGCTGATATTGGGTTATTCAAAATTGCTATATCTTTTTGGTTGAGCTTTGGTAGTTCATATGTTTCTAGAAATCCGTCCATTTCCTCTGTGTTTTCCTCTCTATGTGAATAGAGATTTTCACAGTAGGTTTTAATGATCTTTTGAATTTCCATGTGATCTGTAGAAATTTTCCCCTTTTCAGTCCTTATTGCATGAATTTGGGTTTTTTTCTTTCTTTTTCTTTATAAGGTCAGCTAGAGGTTTGTCAATTTTGTTTATTCTCTCAAAAAACCGTCTTCTGATTCATTATTTCTTTATTTTTTTTTTTAGTTTCAATTGCACTGATTTCTGCTCTGAGCTTTACAATTTCCTCTCTTCTATGAGTTTTAGATTTAACTTGTTCTTCTTTTACTATTAGCTTGAGATATAGCATTAGATTGTTTATTTATGCTTGTTCTGTTTTCCTGATATGATAATTTTTTGCTATATATTTCCCTCTTAAGATCGCTTTCATTGCATCCTACAAAATACAATAGGTTGTTTCCACATTTTCATTGAATTGCAGGTATTTCCTTATTTCTTATTTAATTTCACCTGTAGCCCACTGGTTGTTCAAATGGCTGTTATTTAGTTTCCATGTTTTCATGCCGGTTTTGCAATTTCTTTTGCAATTATTTTCCAATTTTAGTGTGCTATGTTCAGATAGTATGCATGGGACAATCTCAATATCTTTGCATTTTCTTACGAATGTTTTATGGGATAATATATGGTACATTTTGTAGAATGTACCTTTTGCAGCTAAGAAGAATGTGTATTCTGATGTGGTTGGGTGGAACATTCTGTAAACTTCTACCAAGTCCAATTGCTCACAGCGATGATTCAGTTCTATTATTTCTTTGCTGATTTTTTGTCTAGTTGATCTATCTCTTTGTGACAGTGGGCTGTTAAGGTCACCTTAACAGGTTTGTCTTAAATGACCTTTATAAGGTTGAGGCTGTTCTTGTGTTCTTGTGTATTTGTTTTTTTATGTCATGAGTATCTGTTTTATATAGTTGGGTGCTCTTGTGTTTGATGCATATATATTTCTTAGTTCTTCATCTTGAATTTTTCCACTTACAAGTATGTAGTGACCTTCTTTGTCTCTTTTAATCATATTATGTTTGAAGTTCACATTGTCTGCAAATAGAATTGTTACCCCTGTTTTTTTCTGGGTTCCTATTGTATGGAATACTGTTTTCCATCCTTTAACTTTCAATATATGAGTTTGTTTTTGATTTAGATGCATTTCCTGATTACAGCATATTGTGGGATCCTGTTTCTTGATCCATTTTGTCACCCTGTTTCTTTTGATATGTGAATTGAGCCCACTTACATTTATAGATATCACTGATATGTACTGCCTTGACTTTGCCATGTCTGTTACTGTTGTTAGTTTCTTGCTTTTCTCCCTTGTTTACTTTCTTGTCCAGCCTGGTGATTTCTTTCTGTTGTTGCTCTGGAGATTGTGGTCATTTTTATCTCTATCTTAGATGTCCTTCTATACTCTTTCTCATGTTGGTTTGGTGGATATGAATTTCTTTAGTTGTTCTTTGTCATGGAAGTTTCTTTATTCTCCATTAAATTTGAAAGACAGTTTTGCTGGGTACATCAGTCTGGGTTGAAACTTGTTCTCTTTTAGGTATTGAAATACTTCACTCCAAGATCATCTTAACCTGAGGTTTTGTGCTGAGAAGTCTGTTGTCATTCTAATAGGCTTTCCTTGATAGGTGAGTTGTGTCTTTTCTCTAACAGCTTTCAGTATTCTGTTTTTATGCTGTATGTCTGAGATCTTAATTATTATATGTCTGGGTGTAGGCTTATGTTGGTTTTGACTGCGTGGCATTCTATATCCCTCACTTATTTGTATACTCAATTTTTCCCCATGTGTGGGAAATTTTCTGTCATTAGTTCTGCAAACAGCTTAGCTATATCCTTTTCATTGTCTCTTGCTTCCTCACTAATGCCTATTACTCTAACATTTTTATCCTGGCATCATCTGGTAGCTGTTAGATTGCCATTTCATCTGCTTTGTTGTTTTTTATGCTCTACCCTTTCAAGATCACTATCTGTGATCCTGTCATCAAGGTCTGAAATTCTATCCTCAGCTTCATTTTAACAGTTTTGCAGGCTTTCAATGCCATTTTTTATTTCTTGCATATCTCTTTCAAGTTTTTTCATAGATTCTGCTTGTTTTCTGCATTATTCATTCAAAGATTCAATCAATTTCCCATGATCCTGTAGTTTCTTATCTATTTCTTCCTTAGCTATGTTGAGCAGTCCATTTACTAAGTTTGTTACATTTGTCTTTACATAAGACATTATTTCTAATTTGAGTTCCTCTATAGCCTCATGGATTTTTTTCTGTGCTTCTTTTGCTATCTTTTCAGAGATTTCTGATTTATGAATTTTAGGGTCCTCTATTTTATTATTGCCTGCACTTGCCCCTGATTGACTACATGTTCCAGATTGCATTTTGCCTTTTTGTTTGGTCATTTTCACCTTTTGGGTAAATTTCTGGTCTTTCTATTCCAGCAGTCACAACTTTCTGCAGTGTGTGTTTCAGGATTCTACTGTGTTGTTGATGTTTGTCAAATTGCTAGGTACCACCATGAAGAGGAGATCCAGTTTCCTGAATTCCTCCTACTGTGACTGTTGGGTGAATCCTGTATTCTTTCTGCGCTAACTGGCCTAGAAGTATTGATGTAGAGCAACACTTAGTTCCTCCTTTTGTTATATCTTAATGTTTTTGCAGGTCACCAGGTCTCCCTGGCTATAGTGTTTGTGTCAGCTGAGGCCCTACTGTGTCACTGGGGGTCTCATAAGTTCTTTTAATTTTCTCTAAGTTGGGGTGGGGTGATATTGTCACACTCCTCAAAATGTCTGAACATCCTCTGTGTGGGGGAGAGGGTTACCCACTCTCTTGCCAGGTTATCTAAGGTCTTACACTTGGAGGGAGTTTCACTTCCACTCTTATTTGCCCACTGCAGACCTCTATTTTAGGGGGAAATTCACCACAGTGACTGAAACCTGATGAGGTCTTCTGTTTGGTTGAGTGATTCCTGAGCCTCTCATGAAGCCAGCATGGTAGTCCACTGTAGTCCAATGTTCCCAGTGGAAGGGCGGGTCCATCAGATATGGTCCCAGGCAGCTCAGCCCTGTGGCAGGCTTCCTAGATGTTCCAGGAGGAGAGTGGGTCCCAGCAGCAGCAGTGCCATGTACCTCAGGCCCTCTTCCACTGGTCCCTGCAGTGTTCCCTCCGGCAAAGTGAGTGCCTTGCACTCCCAAGCAGCCTTGGCTCTCAGCACGTCCCGGCAATGTTCCCAGTCCCAAACAGACACAATAAAGGCATTTTAGAATATGAAGGGGAAGTGCCAAAAATTAAGAAATAAGTGATGCAAGAAGAAAACACAGTGTAGGAAAAAGGGATACAATACAGAGGAGTAGTGTTATGATTTAAAATTTCTAAAATCTAAAATTTCCTCTCCAAGTCTCATGTGTTCAGTGGTAAGACCATTTACAAGGTGTTTGGATCATAGAAGCACTATACTTATCAATGGATTAATCTACTGGTGATTTCTGGATAAATGTGATATTAGAAGTTGGAGCTTGGGCAAAAGACATGAATCACTGGAGACATGACCAGAAAGAGTATATTTTCCCCACTAGATCCACCTTTTCCTCTCTCTACTTCCTGGCTACCAGAAGTTAAACAGCTTTTTCTCTACCACACCCCTCTGCCATTCATTCTGCTCTAGAGCCTGAAGACTATAGACTGAAACCATGAGCAAAAATATCCCTTCCCTGTTTTAGGCTACAGATATCTGCAGGAGACTGCTCTGTTAATTATGAAAAGAGCACACTGTAAATAGTGTGGACTGTAAAGTATTAACTCCCCTATTGCCTTTTTTTACATAGTTAGGCGAAAATATGTGACTCACATAAGGGAACTGCGGATGACGACTAACACCCCCCCCCATCAACAGTTACAGAAGAGAAAAGAGATATATAGTCCATGAATCTGTGGGGGTCTGGTATGTGATAACGTAGTAGGAAGACAAATGACTCTTCCCAATTTCTTTCCCAGCATTGCAATTTATTTTACTTGAAAAATAGCATACTCGTTAACCATGACCTATTTCTGCTCTCTTCTGTTCTTGAAGCAAGAATGCTTTTTTCGCTCCTTTTCAATTCCTACCTGCAATAGCATCTTACTCAAGCAATCACATGTAATCTCCTCACTCTTTTCTATAGACTGTACAACCAATAAATACATGTGTGTGGCAGTTTGGGGTCTTTGCTTTCTCAAGCACTGAAAATTCCAGCTCCCTGTTTTACTTTTATCTTTTCTCTGAGAATTTTTTGGTAGCCTTGGTTAGTAGCACCAAACAGGACTTCAGTGCCTTCACCAGGGTTCCTGACAGATGTTCAATATTGTGGCTCAGTGATCGCCAAGTGTAAGAAAAAAGGTGAGCAAAATCCCCAAGCTGGTGCCAAAGGAAAACAGGATAAAACAATCAGACAGAAAAATTCAAGAAAAAAATATGAAACCAGTAGGACATTTTGTACATTTGAATACATAATCAGAGATTTTTAAATTCTAGTGAAAATGATTTAATGTGGTGATGGCCAAATCAACATGTTGCTATATTATAATGAGGTTGACATTATAATTGACTAAATGCTTAGGGATTTATAAGATGAAATGACTCTTACTAGGGAAACTTTCACAAAGAAGTTACTATTTATTCACTCACTTGTTCAAAAGGGCTTCCTGTGTATCAGGAATTGCTCTTAATGCTAGGGTTACAACAGAGAACAATAAAAGTAACATATCTTTGATGGTTGGGAAGTGGCTAATGTATAGAGTAGGGGTTGAAGAGTAAATGAAGTGACCATTGATGGACAAGGAAGTTTGATAGGCCAAAAAAGGGACTCATTATTCCAGGAGAAATAATATGCCTGCATCAGAATTATAAATGGCACATGTCTCAAGGATGAATCAAGTTACTTGTGCCATAGTCAGGGAAAACTTCATCAGTTCCATACCTGATTGTGTGGCTCAGCCCATCGCTAAGCATCAGTTGTGACACTCTCAAACTTCAAATTCTCCAACTAAAGAGTTAATTTTTCCAGAGTCAGTTGCCAGGGACAGAAAGGGAAATTCTCCTGCATTTTTAAAGGAAGTTTAGGCCCTGTGTCTCACAAAGTTCCTGTTAGGGAGAATTCCTCCAAACTAAGGTGAAGAATAGATACTTGCAAGTCAAAAAATGACAATTACTAAAATGTGATTATGTTTGAATTGATTAGAGACCAGTGGACAAATATTACTAAGGATGGAGTAATTGGGGAATGACTTGGGGAAAAGAATGAGCTGAGTTGTTCTGGCTCAGTACTAGGCATGGAGGTCAGTGATAGGGAAAAACTTTGGAAGAGATGAAAACCAATATTTACTGCATTTACTGGAAGCTTTGGTTACTGCAACTCAAGGATGAATGAACCTATACAACTCCATGAGATGTTTTTACCATTTTCTACAACTCAGTGTGTGCTCTAAAATCCTGAAGGCTTTTCCCTCTATATTGTTCAAAAAAATCCAAGCTTTTTTAGCACCTGAAAGGATTTTAGGGATTGCCTGGGTTCAAAGAAATTTCTTATTTTACAAAGGACAGATCTAAGGCTGATAGAAGGAAAAACACCTTACTCAAGACTGGACAGCTAGTGGAAGAGTCAGAATTAGACCCTGGCAAATTAGCACCAAGACTAATGCTTATTCTGCTCAATTTATATCACTGATGTTCTCACTACATTTATGTCCATTGAAATAGTCATATCTTCACTAGGACTGTTGCCATGACTCCCTAAACTATCTCCACTCTACCTCCAAATCTCCACTGATGTCAGATTTATTGTTTCATGTGAGAGGAATGATCATCCTTTAACTTACAGTTATTTTCCAAACAAATAATGTTTGGGCACTAACCCTGAATGGGGAGGGTCCAGGTGCCCACTGGGTCTCATTAATTGAAACTTTCCAACTTTCACTGTGAAATTCAAGTCTCTGCCAAGATGTCTGTGCAACATATACATTCATATTTTTATTGTAGTTCTGTAATTTCTTTTATGTACTTTTTTTCCTGCTCCTTCACATTTCCACAATAAACTCAATATGTTTATATAGAAGATGTTACTAAGTGTTAGAATGACATTTGTTGTGATCCCATACCATCCACATACACACAAGCATTACAGCTCCAACTCAAGGAAATTGGTTTAAATATTTATTTCCCTGTCTTAATTTGAAATGTCTGAGAGTACACACTGCATCCTCACACCCAGGGCAGTTTTTGAGAAGTACACTCAGTGAATAATTATGAATAAGTAAATAAATTAAGTCACTTTGTATAATATCCAAGAAGTTATTTTATGGCTTTAAGGAACAAAATTAGAAAATACATTGTACGTTTAGATCCAAATTTCTATTGCACTGATTAGAGATAATTTACACTTCAGAGTTCTAATGATAATTGTTTAGCATTTTAAAATTGAAAGAGTAAATGTTTCCATAAATATAGCTTTTTTGAAAACAGTAATTTACACTTGAAAGAGTGATTGTGTTCATAAATATAGCTTTTCTGGGGATTGACTCAGTTGTTTATATATTTTTGCTAAGAGATACTTTCCTATACTGAGCTGATGTACTCTATTAAGATACTGAGCCACCCTGTAAAAATAGGTCTATAATAAAACCTGTGTATCTTAAAAAGCAATTTAAGAATTTTTAAAATAGATTTTAGGATCCAGGGCTCTGATTAAACTATATTTTTATCATTTTATACACTAAGCAACTTTCTACCTAGTGTCTCTTCAAGAGTCCTACCAATACAAGTCATATTAGGCCTTCTTCACCCTTCTATTTTTTTACTTTGTAACACTAACTAGAAGAAGTAAAAATAAAGATAAAGAAAAAAAGTAGAAAAAATTCCAAATTGTAGTAAGAAATTCCTTGGCAAAATGAGCATCTGGGATAATGCAATGCCTTATTTAATGTCCTTAAAGTTTCATATATACACATGAATTTTATAAATAAAGATATTATTGTAGTATAGAGATTCATGGAAAGTAGATATAAACTCTGTTTTTTTTTAATTTTAAGAACAAATGGCAAATGTCTCACCATCGGAATTTGGTAATATAAAATGACTAATACCAGCTACAATACTAAATACCACAAGATCATGAAACATATAGATTGATTTGCAAGAGCTTTTAAAGGACAGCTGTGCCTGCCTACCACCTTCCACAGAATGCAAATCAATAGGAAATGGCATTTCAGCATGTGTCTCTAGTGAATATTAAATATCAAATGCTTGCCAATGCTAGCAATAAGTGAGATGCATTGATTTTCCCAACTCCATTGGTATCTTGCTAATAAAGCATGCCTCTGTGGACTTCTACTATATATATGCCAATGTGTCTTATGCACCAAATCAGAGATCCTAGTTCCATAAAAAGTTTTTGTGGATAACTAACATACACTTTAAGATCCTTAACCCATATTCAAATATCTGATTCTGGAAACTATTGCTCCCACCATACATTTCTATCTTATAATATTAAATTTGCATTTTTGCAGGTTCTCCATGATATCAGACCTATTCCTATTATCTTATGGAAGCAAAAACTACTGTAATAAAAGGTTATTGAAACTTACAGTGTAGAAAAACATCTTCCCAGTTGCAAACTCTTGTGTTTGTAATGATTATCAAAATTGTCTGCTCTTTAATACCACTTAAGGAGTTTATAAATTTATATCTATTTGGACCCAATCTCCAAGGATTCTGATTCTAATGTGGACTGTGTCATTAACATTGGGATTTTTTTCAATTTTTTTATTTTAAAGAGAATAAAACCAATCAAAATAAAACACAATAGTGCCAATCAAAACAAAACTGTGATACACAATTTCAAAATAAGATAATATGAAATCAACAATGACTACCATAATACTTCTTGTCTTCAAACTAGTTGCCCATACCTTCAGACATAGTAAAATCCAACAAAACAAAACAGAAGAAAACCAACAAAAACAAAGCAATGAATGCAGTACAAGACTTCAAAACAAGATAATATTAAATTCAAAATAGCTACTATAAAATGTATTGTTATCTTTGAAAGAGGTGCCCATGCCATCAGGTGTAACAAAATCAAACAAGACAAAACAGAATACAACCAACAAAAACAAAACAATGAAAATGACAAAGGAATTTAAACCAAGATAATAGGAAAATAACAATGGCTAACACCTTCAGAAAGAGATTCCCCCCATAGATGCTCTACTGATATTGTTATCCTCTAAACAGATGATCAAATTACAGGTTTTAGGTCTGCAAAGGCAATGAAACAGTAAACACTGCAAGCATTGTTGTATTTTATCTCAGAAGCTATCATCTCAGACTGTGTTTCTCTGTATCAGTCAGTCATGGCAGTGGGAGGGAGGGAACCTAGGCTCTTCCTATATCCCAGTCCACATGCCAGGAGGGGCTGGAATCTGATTGTCCTCCCAGAGGCCCATGTATGGTGTTGACTAAAAGAAAGAGGCTGGTGCCTGGTTGTCTTATCTGCAGCCTGAAAATGGCATAGCATTTGGATTTTAAACTGTTTTTTCATACTTATATCCATGTGCTTTATATTCTTGCCAAGTTTCTATTACTGTGGGCAGGGTGTGTGTGTTTTGGGAAGTGCCTTGCCAGAATTTTAGAAGAAGCCTACCACGTAGAATATTTTGCTGTTTTTAACACTTACTTTGCTTAAATTTTTGTGGAAAACAAATTTTCAGAAAGTATTCACAATGGACAATCATCTTTTTAGATTACATGTTGATATAAAAACTGCAATAGACATTCTGGTTGAACTATTAGTAGGTTGAATATTTAAAATAAGTGGTTTGAAATAACATGAAGGTCTTGGATTCAGGCTTTTTACTTTCCAGAATTTATTTTCTGAGTTCACAGCAGGCCACAGTGATGAAAGTGGCCTAGAAAAGTAAAAGGAAAGTCTTCCTTATTTTCAATAAATTATGATCTTTTTTGGAATTGAAATAAGTGAAGTCATAAGAATATTGCTACTCAATCAGATGATTGTTCTGATATCAAATTGATGGGAATGGCAAAGGTATAGGGAAGTACAGTGATACCTTTGCTGTAGAATGGCTTCAAGCTTGAACTTTCCACTTCTCAAACAGCAAAGTTCAAAAAAGTCTTTTGGGTGTTCATAACTTTGCTTGACATTAGAACTGAAAGAGCAACTTGAAAAACCTTGTTTAAGCCAAGAGTGAGTCACTCCAACTGCAAGTGATGCTTTTGTCAGACAGATATGGTGCTTGTGAAATTTTTGCACTTTAGAACCAATTTTTTGGTTTTCCATTTTTTCTTTTTGTTAGTTTGTTCATTTGTTTCTTTTTTTACTGGGAATCAAACTCACCTCATTGAGCTATCCATGCAGGCACAGTGCTCCTGTGCTATATCCTTGGCTTTCTATTATTGACTTCTCAAACCTTTTGGTGTTTTGCTGCATGCAGAAACATGCTGTACTGCTTGGGTCATTGAGAATGTGGTGAAGGATGAAAGCAGTGGAATAGGTCCTCCTGACATATACTGCATGCTTCACACACACACACCTCAAGCTGAACACTGTCTTTTTGGTGCTTCTAACTTGCTGCTACTAGTCTTCTCTCATTCAACATATACATTTTCACCTGTCTCAGTGCCTCAGGTCATTATCTTGTCTGTAGAGATCAGTTTGACTCATTAAGTCTGGTTAATGTGACAATATGTTAGCAAGCTCTAAAAATGCATTCTGACCTGAACAGTTTTTGCTTGTTCCATACAAAAGGTTAGTGGTGGGTAGTTTGGGATTATGAAAGTCTGTTTCTTTTTTTCCCTAGAATATGTCTACATTTATTCATATTATATATTTTGAGAGATACTTTTCTTTCAGATGTTCCCAGACTAGACCACCTCAAATTCTATTCTTTATCTACTTTCAGGTTGATCTTATTTCTTACCAAATAATATCTTGACTTATATTTAAAAATTCCTGCCCCTTTCTCTGCCTGAGTAATAGCATTCCTGTATGACTTATTAATGAAGGGTATCTTACCGAGACTGGTTTATTCTTATTCCAAAATCCATTTTGACTAACAGAAGCATAAAAACTTTATTTCACTTCACAATACCACATTATCAGCAGAGTCTACTGTCTCTTAATTCTGATGCTTATTTCAAGAAGTGGAATTCAGGCAGAAAATAGAAGATAATGAACATCTGCTCAGAGCATAACACATTTTTTTCATAAAGTGGCATAATCATGGGTGTGTCACATCCATGTGTATTCTTTATAATATTTCCATTGATTGATTATTAATTTTAATTTTATGAGTCATTATATTAAGCAATGAGTGTTTCACATGGAAATATCAGAACAATAAAATATTACATTTTTAATTTGTTTTGTGTTTATGCAAAAGCATCAAAATTTTCAACATTATGCACAAAGTCTAAAACAGAACAATAGAAATAAATTCCTATATGAACTACCATGAAAATATGAATAGAACTCCACAAAAGGAATCTTAGACTGTCAAAGAAGTCTTCACACATGACAACACCATTTTCCATACACATGTATCCCTTACACTGAAAGCACATTTTCTGGAAATTTTTCTGCTGCATACTAGACATGTGACCAGTCTTGCTGCTCTGTTAATTTCTTATTATATTATGAAATGTGGAGTTAACAGAGATATAAACTATCAATAAAATAAAATACTAAATTCTGCATATGTATTAATATATTATTAAATTCTGCACATGTATTACATACTTAGAATAAATGTCAACATTTTCACATAAGCTCTGTATTTGCTTACAAAGCCTAAAAGATAACATGAGGAATAAATTCCCATATGAACTACACTGAAAATATAAGTATCACCCTATGAAAAAATCTTTACTGCAACTATCACACCTAAATAATAAGAAAATAAGATGTCAATAAAATATAGAATGTGTAATGAATGCTTAGATTAGACGTCAACATTTTCATATCAGCTGTTTACTTGCTTACAAAACCTCAGACATAATATAAGAAATAAAACCTATATAAACTGCAATGAAATTACTAATAGAACTCCATGACAAAAATAATATTTGTTTCAGTTTTGACTCACAAGGCAGTTGTCACACTTGAAAATTCCATATCTATATACAAGTATCACTTACACTGATAGCACATATGTTTTGTTTTCCTGTCTTGTGGGCACAGTTGGCATTGTTTTTGGTTTTCCTATTGTCATAGTGGGTTCCTGGGGTGCTTCACCTGGCTGTTCACCTGTTGCTCACCAGTGTGCTCCACAATATTGTTTTGCATACTGCCCTGGGCAGAAACAATTTGTTTTTCTTCTGGTGTAAACGAGTCCTTATGAATTCCAGTCCCATCTTCCTCAAAAAATTTTCTCTGTGTGATTTTCTCTTGTTATTTTTTCTTTGTAAATGATCAAACTACACATGCTACACAAGTTTAAAATCAAGTAAAACACAACCCCTGGCCAATGCCTTCTGTTTTGCTTGAAATCAGAGTTACTTTATAACTCATCAGATTCTGTTCCACATTCTGTTTTGTTGTAGAAAGTTTCCATCTCAGGATTCCATTTTGTTGAGGTTTCTCTATCAATATTTCCACCATGGTATAATGTTGGCATCAGCAGTATCATTTTGTTTTCCTTTGCCATATACAAGGTCAATATAAATCTTTCTGAAATTCAAGGATTGTATTGTAAAATTCTCTATTTTGAAATTGCAACTTTTTTCAATTTCTCCTTTCTTCCTCCATACACGTCCTGTGCTGACCAACTTGTGCTCTGTTAGCAAATGTAACATTAGTTGGAAAAGAGCAAAGTTATTGTAGAATGTCACGTTATGTATAGTTTGGGAGATGGGAGCAACAAGTCTGTTCATAACATCATTTGGTTTATTACTATATGAATAATGACCTGATGATTATTTCCAAAATAAATTTCCAAACTGAAAGCATAATAACTTTGCCTCTAAAAGGGCATAATTTTTATTCTATATTTTGACCCACTCCTCTTCCATAATTCTTTTTTACTCCTGTGGTTACCATGAGAAATTTCTGCTAGGTACAGTAGATATATGAATGCTATCAATTTAATGAGTGAGGTGTCATTATAAATACTTTTTTTGAATTTGGCTATTGGTGCTTACAGAATATTTTACTTGTGTCTCAACCTTTGTGTACTTCACAACATCTTTTAGCATTTTTTCTGTTACAATTTCCAACATTGAATGGCAGTGCTAGCTTTCTGTCCAATGTGTTTCATCCCTGCCAAGACCCTTACTATATTTTCAGACCTAGTTCAACATTGGATCATTCCATTTAGTTGTGTGACCATTTTGTAACATTTCAATTAGTCAGATACGTATTGTTGTTTTCTTTGTCATCTGAATCAAGGAGGTCTGCATTCCCTGTGCATGTGTCAGTCGATTTGTGCTCCATTTCACTGACACAGGAACTTTGGCTTACATGACCAACTCAAAGTCGTCATCATCATCATCATCATCATCACCGTCACCATCATCATCATCCCACACCACTGTTCTGTTATGAGAATTTATTTTTCCATAGAGGATAATCTTCATCATCCTAGCATGAATAATCTGATGACTCACTTTGAACCTCCTCAAAAACTTGGACATCTGGTTTTTCATATGCCACTGTACTGAACTGTGTTACTTTTACCACAAAAATCAAAAGAAAACTTAAAAACAAATCCTACAGTGGTGTGGGTATGTTATATCATCTGTGATGCTCAGGTAAATATGTGCAAATACTGTTCCTTTGAGCATCATGTGGGCATAAATCCTGTTTTGACACTTTTGCACACATGCACAAACCTTGCCTTTCATTGTACCAAATGAGTAAACACAAAAAATTGCTTCATGTATCCCTCAGGGACAGATACTGAGATGAACAGCCATGCCCCCTCTCTGGGCTCACCAGAATTTCCATGCATCAGTTCCTGGGACACCCATGTCTCCACTGGCTATCCTAGGCAACATGAACCTCCACTTGGTGTTTCAAGCTCATTCCACAGCCACCAAAATCTCCATTTGGCACAGAGTATTTGTGCTGAGCCCTGTGGGGGTCTAAAGCAGTTTCCTTGGGTTGATTTGAGTTTTTATCCAGTGTTCATGTCCCCACACCATCCCTGGGCATATGTCCCAGATTGCTCAGTTGCCATGAGCTGAGCTACATAGACTGGGGACCCATCAAATAGAGGAGATCATTGGACAAAACCACAGGTTATAAAGAGAGTTAGAGAATAATGTGATTTGTTGAATAAAGGTTACAGGTTCTAGAAGAAAACCACTCATTTGGAAATACATAGACTTTTTGTCTTTTCTCTCCTTTTTAAAAACCAGTTTCTCTCCATGTATTGGTATCTGTTTTTTTCATTTTGATGGAGTTTGGAGTTCTCTAAGATTTTCATTATTACTTGTAACATTTGTTAAGTTTGGTACTCATTTTTCTCCTCTCTGTCTCTTTTCATTTCTCATTATCTTTCTTTCAATTAGGTTCCTTACATTTCATTCTTTTTTTCTCTAGTTTAACTTCTCTTTTTAAATCATTTACACTCTACTTGTTGGACTCTTCTGTTATTTCTACCCACTACTATTAAATCACTTCTACTATTTAATAAGATTCTTTATATCACTTTTATCACCATTATTCCATCTTCCATTGGTCAAGTTTTTCAAATTCTACTTTTACATGTTTCCATTCACCACAACCTTTATCCTTATCTTTTTAACCACTAACCTTTATGAATTTTTATAACAATTAACCTAGTTTGCTACATGTTACTGTAGTAAAAAATGTTCTAATGTTAAGGGAGGAAAAGTTTTTAAATATTCATTGTATATCAATATTAAATTTGTCTTGAGTTTTTACTATAAATAGAGCTCGTTTCCATTGGTTAAAGGTAGTATGTTAGTAGTTATTAAGATTTTCAATATCAGGTTAATTTTCCTGTTACTGATCTTTCTATTTTTGCCAAAGTCATGTAGTTGTTGTTATCAATACATTTTCTGTGTTTTTCAGGATGTAATTTGCCTTTGGACCATAAAAATTATTGCAACTCATTTCCAAAGAATGGAGTACTGGGTCAAATAGGTTGCAACCTCTTCTCCTAAATAATTAAAAACTATTTGATCTTGAGACAGAGCCAAAGATAAATAACTAATTGTGTCTAAATACATCTCCAAAAAGTGAACACTAACTAAAGAGGTCTTATTGCTAGCAAAGTAGCTAGCTACTGTAATCAATATTTATGCCTTAGTACAGAAATTCAGCACAATAAGGAAATACTAAAACCTGTTAGAGAAAATAAACAAACCACTGATAAGGGAAAACTCATCAGAATTACAGAAGACTTCTCAACAAAAACCCAAAAGTCTAGTAGAGATTATTAGACTGAAGTTTTTCAAGCCTCAAAAGAAAATAACATATAATACAGACTGATATATTCTGCAAAACTATATTTCAAAGTTGATGAATAAATAAGACATTTGGATGATAAAGATCACCTAAAGTAATTCATGAGCACTAAAACAGCAAACATTCTCAAGGATATCCAAGAAACAATGAAGCTAATAATACCAGATGATCAAACAGAATAAATCCACCAGACAGACAACCAATTCTGTAGAAGGGATAAAAAAGGAGTCAGAAGCAGGAAAGCGATATAATGAGAAGGATATATCAATAACTATGAGTTACAGTCATCAATGTGAATGGTCTCAATTCATCAAACAAAATACAGAAATTAGCAGAGCGGATCAAGAAAGAAGACCCAAGTAAGACCATGCCCTGTGTTTGATACCACACCAAGGCATGTGAGAGGGACCAGAGGGCCTAATTGGACTGTGCTGGACAAGCCCCGGGCAGCTAGCAGGCCCAGAAGCCCAACCTGGGCCCTGCCTGCAGGACTTCCAGTGGTGAGCGAACCCCAATGTGCACCTCGCAAACTTGGAACTCTGCACCCAGGAAGTAAGACAATGCCCTGCATCTGATACCAGCCCAAGGCATGCAACAGGGACCAACAGGCCTAATTGGACTGGATTGGACAAACGCTGGACAACCAGCTAGCCAGGAACCAACCCTGGGCCCTGACTGCACACACCCAGGCATCTGTGGTGGTAGAAGCCCAGTGTGCACCGGGCAAACTTAGAACTCTGTCCAGAGGAACCTTGGACTACAGCGGACTTTCCATGGTACCTTAAAGGGAGATTAAGTGATTACCTCACCGTAACGAGATCTAAGCTGGCTCCAGTCAGTGTGGTGAGTATGCCACTGAAATAGAGGTGTACAGGAGCTACATAAGGCCAGTAGTAAAGCTCCCTCCAACTAACTGTAAAACCTTGGTGAGTCTGACAAGAGTGAGGGTGACCCTTTCCTACACACAGAAAACATAAGGCAGAGTGAGGAGTGTGCCGAGAAGGACTCCCCCAACTTGAAGAAAATTAAAAAGGCTTATGAGACACACAGGCACACAACAGGGATACAGTAGGACTTCAACCGACACAAACACTATAGACAGGGAGATTTGATGGTGTGGAATAAACCAAAGATAAAGTACTAGCAGGAAATAAATGCTGACCTACATCAATACTATTAGGCTTGTCAGCCCAGGAAGACTATAGGACTCACTCAACAGGCCCTGAAGCAGGGAGTCAGGTGACTGGCCCACCTATTCATTGTGTGACCCAGCAACTAGACAAATATCAACCTTACAGTAGGTCACCAATATACACACTACCAAAAGTTGACACTAACAGGTCTGAGGAACCAAACACTAACTTGAAAGAGGATAATAGCAAAACAAAAAATCAGAATGCAATCTCAAACATCCAGTCCAACAGGTGCAAGTACAGGAGACATTGAAATAGATGACCCCAAAAGTAACACACCAGACATCTCTGAAAAAACAGTGAATGAAATAAAAAAAAAACTCCATGAGGCCATAGAGGAAATCAAAATAGAAGTACTCTCCCACATAAAGATAGAAGTAACAATCTTAGTAAAGAAGTTGCTGAGAACAACTAAATAATAGAGAAAAAAGTACAGGAACATGGGAAACTGATTGAAACCTTGAATGAACAATATAGAAAACAAGAAGAATTCACGAAACAAACTCAAAGAGACATCCAAGAAACAAAAAAATCTATTAAAAGCATGCAAAACCATTTAAATGAAGCTGAGGGTAGGATTTCGGACCTTGAGGACAGGATTGCACTTAGTGATCATGAATGGATAGAACTTTTAAAATAACAAAGCAGCATGAAATAAAAATCCAGAAGCTTCAAGATGATGCCAAGACCAACAATGTAAGATTAATAATAGTCATCAGCGAAGACACTGGAGTCAATACAAATGACATATCTAAAATATTCACAGAAATAACAGGAGAAAATTTCCCAAACATGGGGAAAAAAGTGATATGCAGATAAGTGAGGCATACAGAATGCCAAATAGTCACAACCAACACAAATCTACACCCAGACACATAATTATTAAGATCTCATGGTGTGAACAGCGGAGGTGGCCACTCACAGGTGTCCTTCAGATGGCTCCTGGGAGGGTCACCAATAAGTCTTCTTCCTCCTCTTCCTCCTCCTCTACAGCAGGGCCAGCAGAGCCCCCTGGGTATGGAAAGCCAGGCCTGACCTCCAACAGGGTTGTGGTGGCCCGTCACCACCCCACAGTGCTGTGCATGGTACTGGAGGCCTTGCAGGCAGGGGAGCAGCGCCGGGGCACCTCGGTGGCAGCCATCAAGCTCTACATCCTGCATAAGTACCCCACAGTCGATGTCACCCGCTTCAAGTACCTACTGAAGCAGGCCCTCGCCACAGGCATGCGCCGTGGCCTCCTTGCCAGACCCGTCAACTCGAAAGCCAGGGGTGCCACCGGCAGCTTCAAGCTTGTCCCCAAGCGTCAGAAGAAGCCACGGTGCAGCAGGAAAAACACTCAGACAGGGCCTGCTGGCTCCAGCAAGAAGGCGATTGCAAAACCATGCGGAGCAAGAGCTCCCCGCAAAAGGGCCAAAGCCCTGGAGACAGCCCCCCAGGGAGGCTGCAAGGCAAAGGGCACTGAGCCACAGCAGGCTGTAGCCAAGAAGGACCCCCCAAATTCAGCTGGGGCCTCCTCAACTGTCCACAGGCTTGGCAGGAAATCCAAGGTCCCAGGCAGCAGAAGCAGGCAAGAAGACATAGGAGCCCCTGGGAAAACTGCAACTGAAGCCCCCAAGGCTGGGAAACGTGCTGCCTCCCTGACGGGCACGAAACCGGCAGTGAAGGCCACTCCAGGGCCTGGACCCAAAGCCACTGCTGCCCCCAAAGCCACCACTGCTTCCAAGGTTGGGGGCCCCAGGACCAGGACTCTGTCTCCAGCCAGGAGGGCTGGGGGCCCCTAGAACCCTAGGCCACTGGTCAAGAGCACATTGTTATTGTCCTCAAAGCTCAGGAGCTAGAGGCTGGTGGGACAGTGGGTGGCTGGGCTGGAGTTTTTATTCCTCTAAATTGTTGCACTACTTATTTAACCCTAACTTATTTATCAAACCCTGACCTAGTTATCAATAAAGACTGATATCTCACAAAAAAAAGATCTCAGACATACAACATAAAAACAGAATACTAAAAGCTGTTAGAGAAAAAACACAAGTCACCTATCAAAGAAAGCCCATTAGAATCACAGCAGACTTTTCAGCACAAACCATCAAGTCAAGATGTGATTGGAACGAGATATTTCAAGCACTGAAAGAAAACAACTTTCAACCCAGACTGATGTACACAGCAAAACTTTCATTCAAATTGAATGTAGAAACAAGTTATTTCCATGACAAACAACTGAAGAAATTTACATCCACCAAACCAACCCTAGAAAGAGTGTTGAAAGACATACTAGACAGAGATAAAAATGACCACAATCCCCCAAACAGCAGGAAGAAACCACCAGGTAGGACAAGCAATTAAATAAGGTGGAAAAGCAGAAAGCAAACATGGCAAAGTTGAGCCAGTACATAGCAGTGATATCCATAAATGTAAATGGCCTCAATTCAACTATCAAAAGAAATAGGTTGACAGAATGTATCAAGAAACATGATCCCACAATATGATGTATACAAGAGACACATCTGACCCAAAAGGAAACTCATAGATTAAAAGTCAATGGATGGAAAACAGTATTCCATGCAACAGAAACACAGAAAAATCAGGTGTAACTACTCTATTTGCAGACAATGTGAACTTGAAACCTAAAATGATTAAAAAAGACAAATAAGGTCACTACATACTTGTAAGTGGAAAAATTCAGGAGGAAGAACTAACAATTATAAATATATATGCACCAAACATAGGAACACCCAACTATATAAGACAGATACTAAAGGACATGAAAAACCAAATACACAAGAACACAATTATTACAAGGGACCTTAACAGCCCATTGTCACAAAGAGATCAATTACACAAAAAGTAAGCAAAGAAGTAATAGAATTGAATCATACCTGTGAGCAACTGGACTTAGTAGATGTTTACAGACTGTTCCACCCAACCACAACAGAATACACATTCTTCTCAGCTGCACATGGAACATTCTCCAAAATAGACCATATATTATCCCATAAAACATTCTTAAGTAAATGCAAGGTTATTGAAATTATCCCATGCATACTATATGACCATAGTGCAGTGAAACTGGAAATTAATGGCAAAAGAAATTGCAAAACCTGCATGCATACATGGAAATTAAATAGCAATCTTTTAGACAACCAGTGGGCTACAGGTGAAATTAAGGAAGAAATAAAGCAATACATACCATTTAATGAAAATTTGGAAACAACCTATTGCAATCTGTGGGATACAAGTGAAGCAGTCTTAAGAGGGAAATATATAGCAATAAATAGTCATATCAAGAAAGTAGAAAAAAAGAGAGGAAAAGAAAGTGCAATAAAGGATAAAACTGCATGGGTGTTTAACTGTGTAAGATAGATGAACATATTAGTGTTTTGGGTAGAATGTTGAGCAGAACCATTAACACTCTCAGTGTTGAATGTCTACTTTGTATGCTTTAATTTTGTAACTTCAACAACTATTTCCATGATGACAGTATGTAACTTATCAAGTGGCAGTTTCTTAGTGTTTTTCTTTTGTGTGTTTGTTGTTGTTTTTTTTCCTTTTTTTTTCTTTCCCCTTTGGAATTCTGTATTGTTGCTACCCTCTTATGTTACGTTTGGTTATTTTTTTTCTCTTTAAATTAAAAAAAAAGTAAAATAGAAAATGGAATGAGTACTAATAAACAACCTAATGCTTCATCTCAAGCTACTAGAAAAAGAAGAGCAAGTTAAACCAAAAGGCCCTAGAAGAGAGGAAATAGTAAAGATTAGAGCAGAAATCAATGAAATTGAAACTAAAAAATATACAAAGAATTAATGAATCAAAAAGATGGTTTTTAAGAGAATAAACAAAATTGACAAACCTCTAGCTAACCTAAAAAAGCGAAAGAAAGAAAAAAGACAAATTCATGAATTAAGGACTGAAAAGGGGGAAATTACTACAGATCCCATGGAAATTCAAAAGATCATGAACACCTACTTTAAGAATCTCTACTCATATAGAGACAAAAACACAGAGAAAATGGACAGATTTCTAGAAACATATGAAGTACCAAAACTCAACCAAGAAGATACAGCAATTTTGAATGATCCAAATTGAAAATGTAATAAAAAATTTGCCAACAAAGAAAATTCCAAGTCCTGATGCATTGACTGCTGAATTCCACAAAACTTTAGAGAAGATTTGATGCCAGTACTCCTTAAACACTTCAATGAAATGGAAAAGAAAGCAGTCATTCCTGGAGGCAAGCATGACTCTCATAACAATACCAGAGAAAGACCTAACCAAAAAGGAGAACTATAGGCCAATCTCACTAATGAACACTGATGCCAAGATTCTCAATAAAATATCTGCAAATACAATGCAACAAACCATCAAAAAGATTATACATTATGACCAAATGGGGTTCATTCCAGGAATGCAGGGATGGTTTAACATACACAAATCAATAAATGTGATACACCACATCAACAGACCCAAAAACAAAAACCACATTGTCATCTCAATAGATGGAAAAAAAGCTTTTGAAAAAGTCTAAAACAAGTTCATGATAAAAACCCTTGAGAAACTTGGAATACACGGTGTCTACCTCAAAATTATTAAGGCCATCTATGACAAACTAACAGGCAATATTATACTAAATGGACAAAAACTGAAAGCTTTCACTCTAAAGTCAGGAAGAAGACAAGGAAGTCCTTCATCACCACTCCTTTTCAATATAGTTCTGAAAACACTAGTCATTGCAATCAGACAAGAGAGAGAAATAAAAGGAAAAAAGATAAGAAAGGAAGAAGTTAAATTATCACTATTTGCAAATGACATGATACTCTATATAGAAAACCCAAAAAACTCCATTAAAAGACTGCTAGAGGTAATGAACAAATTCAGCAGTGTAGCTGGCTATGTCAATGCACAAAAATCAATAGCATTCTTGTACACAAACAAGAACTCACCGAGAGAGAAATTATGGAAATATCGCCCTTCAAAATAACATCTAAAAAAATGAAATACTTAGGAATCAACCTAAGAATGTAAAAAACCTAAATGGTAAAAATTATACTATGCTAAACAGGAAATTGAAGAGGATATTAGAAAATGGAAGGATATTCCTTGCTCTTGGCTAGGAAGAAAAAACATCGTGAAAATGGCCGTACTCCACAAATTGTGATACAGATTTAATGCAATTCCAATCAAAATACAATGGACATACCTCACAGATCTAGAGAAAACAATCCTAAAATTTTTTTTGGAAAGAGAAGAAACCTAGAATAGCAAAGGCAATTCTTGGCAATAAAGGCAAGGTATTAGGCGTCTCAATTCCTGACTTGAAACTGTACTACCAAGCCACAGTGATAAAATCAGCATGGTACTGGCAAAGAAATAGAACCAAGGACCAATGAAACAGATTAGAAGATGCAAGTATAAATACAAATACACTCAGTCTCCTGATATTTGACAAATGGGATAAAAATGTTCACTGGAAGAAAGATACCCTCTTTAATAAATGGTGATGAAAAATTGGCTCTCCACATGCAGAAGACTGAAACTCAATCCATGCCTATCACCATGCACAAATCTAAAGTCTATGTGGATCAAAGACCTAAATATTAAAACAGAAACACTAAGTCTACTGGAAGATAAGGTAGGTAGATGTCTTGGAGACATAGGGGTAGGCAGAGAATTCATTAACAAAACATAAACTGCAAGGGAAACACTTCAGAGAATCAACAACTGGGATCTCATATTACTGAAAAGTTTCTGCACTTCAAAAGAAATCACCATCAGAGTGGAAAGAAATCCCACAGAATGGGAAAGCATTTTAGCCAGCATCCCCTCAGACAAAGGACTTATATCAAGAACATATAAAGAATTGAAAAACATCAAGCCATCCAAATTCAAAGACCCTCGCCAAAAATGGGCATCCGAGATGAGCACTCAGTTCTCAGATGAAGATATACAAATAGCAATTAAATACATGAAGAAATGTTCACCATCACTGGTCATTAGAGAATTGTAAATTAAAACAACTTTGACATTTCATCTCAGTCCTGAAAGAATAGCTGCCATCAAGAAATCAACTGATAACAAACGTTGGTGAGCCTGCCGTGAAAAACGAACAGTGCTCCACTGTTGGTGGAAGTGTAGACTGGTGCAACCACTATAGAAATCAGTATGGAGAATTGTCAGAAGTCTAGGAGCGGAAGCTCCATTCAACCCAGCTATTCACCTCCTGGGTATTTTTTTAGAAAAACTGAAAAGGTCATATAACTGTGATATATGTGCACCCATGTTCATAGCAGCACAATTTGTAATAGCTAAATCTTGGAAACAACCAAGATGCCAATCAACCGCAGAGGGGATGAAAAAGAAGTGGTATTTTTATACAATGGAATATTACTCAGCTATGAAGAAGGATGATGTTGAGGCCTGCATAGGGAAATGGAGACAACTTGAGACTATCCTCATTAGTGAAATAAATATGAATCATATTTATAAATATTGTATTGTGTCTCTAGTGTAAAAAGTAGTAAGAACTGTAGGAGTAATAAATATGCAATTGCTATTATAAAAAAGAGAGGAAAACAGGGTGCTCAAAAGGATATAATTGCATGTATGTTTAAGTGTGTAAGAGGAATGACCATATTACTGTTTTTGTTAGATCATGGAGCAGAACTATTAACAGTCTCATTGTTTGAATGTATACTTTGTATGTTTTAACTTTGTAACTTGAACAACTATTTACAAGATAACAGTATTTACGTTATCAAGTAATGATTTCTTAGTATTTTTTGTTGTTTTCTTTTTTCCCTTAGAATTTTGTATTGTTGCTACCCTTTTTCCTATTTTGCTTGTTTTGTTTTATTTTTAAATAAAATTTAAAAAAGAAATAAGACCCATCAATATGCTGAATACAAAGAACATACATAACCCAAAAATAATTCACAGATTAAGTCAAAGAATGCAAATTATTATTTCATGAAAGAGGAACCCAAAAAAACTGTAGAAGTCACTATCCTACCTCCCGACAAAGCAGATTTCAAGCTAAAACTGGTCAAAAGAGACCATGAAGTTCAATTCATATTGTTTAATGTTACAATGCAACAGGCAAGGTAACAAATATAAACATATACACATCAAATACCAGTGCATCCAAACATACACACACAAAAAATACACTAATGTACATGGACAAATAGTTAAGTAACAATACGACTTGAATGGGGACCCTCAGTACAAAGACACATATCAACTAGATAAAATGAAACAACAAAGATATATGTGATTTGAATCAAACTTTTTTAAAAAGTGGATTTAATAGATATCTACAGTGTTTCACCAAAAATCAAAGAATATACATCCTCCCAGAGGCACATGAAACCTTCTCCAAAGAGATATCACATTATCTCATAAAGCATGCTTAAGTAAATGCAAAATAATTAAAATTATCCATTGCATATGATCATATCATCCTAGAATGAAACTAAAAATCAATAGCAAAATAAACCACATAAATTGTGCAAACACAAACAAATTAAAAAATAACTTCTTTAATAATCAATTGTTCACAAATGAAAAAACATCAACAATCAAACAATTGAGCCACTATGACATATTGAAACCTTTGAGACACAATGAAAGCAATCCTAAGAGGAGAGTTTATAGGGGTGAATTGCCACAACAGAAATGTAGAATGAGCTCAAGTAAATAACCTAATGATACTCTTCAAGATTCTAGAAAAACAAGAAAAATACAAACCCAGAGCTATTATGAAGAAGGAAATTATAAAGATCAGAGCAGATATTAATGAAATTAAGACTAGAAATTAATAAAATGTATCAATGAATTTAAGTGTTGGTTATTTGAACTATGAAACACAATAGGCAAACCATAAGCTAATCTTAACAAAAGAAGAAAGAAAAAGCACAAATTAATGCAATATGTAGTGAAAAAGGCAAAATCATAGATGCTGCTGAAATTCAATCCAAATGGTAACTACACTGAGAATCACTACTCTACAAATATAGAATATTCAGAAGAAGTTGATAGATTCATACATACAAATGAACTACTGCAACTGAACAAAGAAAAATATAAAAATATTAAATAACCCAATAAGAGCCAATAAAATTGGAAAACTTTTCAAAATTACCAGGAAAAGTCCAAGTCCCAATGGATTCCCGGTCAAATGCTATATGAATGTTATTTGAAATATAACACCAACATTCTGCATATTATTTAATGAAATCAAAAGGGAAAAAGTTTTCACAGTCTTTGCTGGATGCAAGAATTACTGCCACTCCAAAATCAGAAAAGGACCTAACAAAAAAAGAGAACTAATGGGCAATATTCTTAATAAACACAGATGCAAATATTTTCAGTGAGATACTTGCAAACAAAATGCAGCAAATGATCATAAAAATTATATATCATGACCAAGTAGAATTCCTTAAAAGGATTCAGGGATTGTTTAACATATGCAAATAAAGAAATGTAATACACCACATAAACAGAAACAAGGATAAAACCCTGCATCATCATCGCAATATATGCAGAAGTATTTAACAAAAATTCAACATTCCTTCATGTTAATAATAAATCTGCAGAAAATAGAAATATGGGATCTTTAATTCAAGCTAATAAAACCCAGCTATAACAAACCAACAACCAACATCATGCTGAGAGGGGTCAAATGCTTTAAGTAAAGTCAAGAACAACACAAGGATAATTGTAACCATGAATCATACTTAATATTTTTCTCATATCATTAGCCAAAGAAGTTAGACAAGATAAAGAAACAAAAGGGACATGGATAGGAAAGGAAGAAGTTAAATTTTTATTGTATACAGGTGACATGATCCTTTACATAGCAACTCCAATACTCCACCAAAACACTCCTAGAATGAATAACCAAATTCAGTACCATAGCAAAATACAAAGTCAATACTAAAAAATCAATAGTAAACTAAAAAACATGTGCACAGGAAGCACATTCTCACTGAGAGGAAAATTAGGGAAGCAATATCTTTCACTATAGAATCAAGAAAAATGAAATACATAGGAATTGCCCTAACCAAGGAAGTGAAAGACCTCTAAATGAAAATGATAATATTCAGAGAAATGAGATTTAAGAGGTTATCTCAAAATGTAATGATATCCCTTGATCTTGGTTAAGCAAAACAAATAAATGGCCATATTTCCAAAACTATTATACAGAATTAATGAACTAGAGAAATCAAACCTAAAATTCATATGGAACCAGAATAAATCTATAATAGTAAAAGGAATTCTGGGCAAAAAGGACAAGCAAGGCAAGTGTATCACTACCCTGGAATTCAAGTTGCACTGCAAAGTTACATGATTAAAAACAGCAGAGTACTGATAAAAAAACAGACTTGTGGATCAACAGAACAGAAGAAAAGATGCAGAAACAACTCCATGCACATTCAGCTACCTAATCTTTGACAAAAGGCCCAATATTTTACTGGAAGAAGGATAATCTCTTTAAAAAATAGTGCTAGATAAACTGGATAGCTGCATGGTGAAGACTGAACCTATATCTATATATAAAGAACTCAAAGACATTAGACCTCCCAGTTTAAAGAACCAATAAAAAATGAGCATCTGAGTTAGAGACACTTCTCAGATGCAGAAATATACAAATGACCCACATAAAAGTGAAACATTTTTCAACATTGCTGACCATTCAATATTCAAATTAAAGGAACACTGATACTGCAACTCATTCCTTTAATGAAATCTAAAGATCATGAAATCTTAGATGAAAATTGCTATTAAAAAAATCAATCAACAAAAATTGTTGGCAAGGCTGTAACTAAAAAAATCTTTCTCTTTTGTTGTTGGGAGTGTAAAGTGACATAACTTCTATAGAATTCAGTATGGAGATTGCTCAAAAATATAAAACTAAAAATTCCATAAGTATCTTTCACAAATAGTTAAAGTCATTCTACTACTCTAATTCATATATACTCATGTTTATAGAAGCACAATTCATAATAGCTGTTTTAGATACAGCCTATATGTCCATCTACAGATGAACAGTTAAAGAAAATATTGTATTTATATATAATGGAATACTTATCTGCCATAAAGAATACACTTGAGGCATTTTTTGGTAAATTGAGGAACTTTGAGACCATAATATTTAGTGAAATAAATCACACACAATTTTTAAATAATTTGTTGTTTGACTTATATGAGAAATTCAAAGTATAAATATGGATAAATATAAGATAGATATTAGGAAGTAGAATATTTCTCAAATGGGAATGAGAACCAAAATAGAGGAAGGGAGGAGAGAAAGAAAGATAAAGGGATTTTTAAAAAGTTGAAGAGAAAAATAATAGAAATAGAGCATTTGCAAATGGAGAGAGGAAGAAAAGTTGGAGGGAGCATAAAGATAGGGGAAACAAAAAAGATTAAGATGTGTAATGTAAATAAACAAACTCACAGTGAATGTAATCATAATGCATTGCAAACATGCACTAATAAAAATCAATCAATCAATCAATCAATCAATAAATAAATAAATGTACAAAAGACAATGAAAAGCCAATAACTACTTCCATCATCATACATAGAAACAATAATTGGTTCATTGCTCAGCACTGTGTTTTGTGTACAGTAGGCATTGGAGAAATATTTTTTGAATGTATTAAAACCAGAAAATTTTGCTAGAGTAATTTAGATTTCAATTTGTTTGAGCCCTGAAAGAAGTATATTTGAAGAGTGGAGATTCAGAACACTCAGAGCTTTGGAAAGTTTGAAGCCATTTCTGATCCAGTTGTATTTAATTAAATGATAGATTTGATTGCTTGAAGTTTTATGTGTGAACACAAAGTGAAAATGAGAAAAAATCTATGAAGTTAATCTATTAAAAGCCAAAGACATGGATAATAATTCTGCAAATGGAAAATACATGATATAGAAACCTTCATTTAAAAAAAGGCAAGTGCCACTTTTTAGATACATTACATACAACATATACTAAATTTCCTTAGAAAACGTGGACTGCCACTGACAGTATTAATGAAAAGACTAGAAATGTGCTTCATATGTGAAGCACATATGAAGTCACTTATATTTACATGACAGGGAAAAACACATGAATGTGAATGTAATCTTAAGTGAAAGATAGGTGTGATTAAAACTGCCTCTTTCTCAAAATGATTCAGAAAAAGTTTGTTTTATAGCAAACATCTGTTTCTACAATTACTGCTTTATGTTATTTGTAGCACGTAATCTAATGCAACTTGTTCTTGAAAACAAATTGCTCTTATTTGTATTGGTACAGCTAATTATATCAATATAATCACACTCCACCAATAAGTATTGAGGTAGTTAGAGTTTGCAAGGGAAATAATTTAATACAAGACACTATTTATAGGATTATTTTATAATAGTCAACCAAAGAGTCAAATACAAAAAGGGCAGGAAATCTGTCCACATACTAGAAAACAAAGAGTCCATCTGAGGTCTTAGATCTCATGACAATGTGTTGCATGAGTCCACCTCAAGACTGAGAACCCATGAAAATGCCCCCATGAGTCCAACTGGAGGCCTAGAGCCCACAACAATCTCTCATGCAATTCTGTTTGACAGATGTGTGTTGGGAAGACCCAAACAGCAGTGGTGAAAGCTAGAAAGTCTATGCCAGTGGGATGAAGGATCTGTGCCATCAGGCTGAGGGATCTACACTGAGCAAGGAGGTGACACTTAAAGTAAGGACCAGAACTCCCCCAAAATGTACCACAAAAATCCTCAGTGATGATGTGGTCCTAAGCTCCTCCAATGCAGAAAACAGCCAAATTCATATCAAGGAAGCCAGTGTTAAAATCTTCTTGAGGAGAACCAACAGTACCACCCCTTCCTCTCCAATTCTTCTTTTTATGCTATTGGTAGCAATCTTCAAGTAAGCTTTCTACATCCAGCACCATGCTGGTTCAATTCAGGTGGGTGTTACAATTTGACCACAAGTTGTCAATCCACCAGAAGTATATGCTTAAATTAGGTTTGAGTATTAAAAATCACTAAGGGTGGCCTGACACAGTTCAATAGCCATTGAAAATTGCTGGTGTATCATTACACATGCTACTTTAACAGTTAGCACCTAAAGATGGTATTAGGTCCCAAAGTTGGCCTCAATTAAAATTGTCCAGCCTCAGTTGAGGAGTTATGTGACAAAAAATATAATATTCTGAAAATAAGCATTATGTTTTTTTCTTCACACTGTTACATCACAATAATTAAATCTCTATGAATCATGAATCTAGATAATATGGCTCCAAACACATGTATTTTGGAAATTTGGTTGAAGTAAAGCTCAGGAAGCATATAAAAAAGGAATATGTTTAGGGTCAGAGAAGTTATTAGGGGATGTTATGAGAAGGTCAACTATAAATGAAAAGGTGACAAATACATGGAAAAAAGTTGATGTCATGTTCAGGAAATTTGGGATCTTATATATCAGGAGAAAGAGTAAGACCAAGAAATTATAAAATGAAACAAATTTGAACTCATCAGGCAAGAGATATAAAAATAATAAAACTGAAGGGGAGGTAGGAACACATAAGGAAAGAATACATCTGGTATTAAGCCAGTATTCTGTATCAATTTATGCAACAAAGCTTAAAATATGGTCTCTGGTTACAAATACTTGGATGAATCTTTTATTTAGATTTTTTATTATATCGTAAATGTCAGGTGAGTTAAAGTATTAGTCATAAGGCCAGTTGTTTTCACGACACAAAGTACTATGTGTCACTGTGCAAGCAGTATATTAACTAAGGCTTCAATACAGTAGTCCTATTTTAATGGTATCCCTTCTGAACACATTAAATATCTTTTCTGTTGTAGTTGTGGATATTTACATATATCTACTTCATTTATATATCTTAAAGACTCATAAGGTAATACAGTAGAGGAAACAGGTTTTTCTGACATATATATATATATATATATATACTATGTATATATTCTATATATATATGTACTATATATATTAGTGTGTGTATATATATATATATATTCATATGCAGTCAGGTAATAACACAACATATCATGTCCATTAAAGTTTATAGTCTTCAATGTTCTCTAGAATGCTAGAATGTTTGGTAAAGTTCTCACTGTTCTGACTTTAAATATTCTACAAAGTTAGAAGAACAATCAGGGATAGATAATTCTAAATCCTACAGTATTTTTCATGCTTGTTTTCTTTCCAATCTTTTAATTTTTTTCCTTCTTTCAAAAAAATCATAACATACTGCCTTAAAGTAAATTTTTACAGAAGAGAAGCTGTTGAAAACATTCAGAAAATTTATATGACTGGTGGTATCCTCTTGTCAATTGGCCAGTTATCCTCATGTTATCTAGACCTGTAGTATATGGCAGTCATAACACCAGATGGTTGAATTTCCCATCTGGACAGAGCCACTCAAATCTCTTCCAGATAGAAAATTTTGGATATTCCCAAGTTTAACATACCCAAATGACAAAATGTGTGATACAAGTGAAAAATAGAAAATATGACATGTTCCTATAAGGATATATTACATTAAGTCATAAAAATTTATCTGTGTTATGATTAAATTGGTAGTGTTCATTTGAGGTACAAATGGATACTGACCTGTACTCTTTACACTCACAGTGTATTTTTTTACTTCATAGTCGTAATGCATCCTTTTCAGAGCATCACTTAGCTGGATGCTCTTGGATGCCCTGAGATTTATCAAATTGTACTCACAGGTTCATGTACCTTTGGATTTTAACTAGAAGATAACCAAAACTGATAATATATTGGTCTCATACCCAGATCTGGCAAATAGCTGTGTCTTCTGAGCTTTAAATCAGATATGTCCTGGTCATTCAAAATTAGAGGCCAATGTATTTGTGTTTCACAGACAAGAATGGGCTTCTGTTCTGGTTTGATATTTAAGGTGCCAATTTTTCTTTCTTCTGACAAACTTTGACTGACCTTAACTCTAATCCCTCATAGTCAGCTGGTTATTCAATGGTATTCTTCCTTACAACTTAACTTTCATCATTAGTGAAGGTATTCTGGAGCATGGGGGTTCAGGTCATTTTGGCTCCTTAGGCTTTCTCAACACCTAGTGGGGTGAAAGAATACAGTCCATTTCCAGAAACCTTCTGATTAACAAATCTATGAGTCACATAAAAAGGCAGTCTCTTTAGAACTCCAATCTCTTTTGATGAAGTACATCAGGTAGAATACAGGTTGAGGATTTTCTTTATGGCAAACACTGTACATTGTTTTCTTTGTTGCCTTTCTCATTGTTCCTATCTCTGTTTAATTCTTCTAGGCAACACTCTTGATTTTTAATTCCAACATAATCAGCAGCCTGTGGGCAAAAAAAAGAAAACTGGGAAAAATGTGGTTCAAAAAACTGAAGTGAATTTTGGCAAGTTAAATGATAGAAATTGTGAAAAGTTAATCATACTACTAGCAACAAACGCTGGTAAGAATGTTAAGCATCAAGTACTCTTATTTACTGCTGGTGAGAAAGCTAAATAGTACTGTTATTTTGGAAGATAATTTGGTATTTTTATACAACATTAAGCAAAATACATTTATATCAAATAATCATGTTCCTTGGTATTTTTTAAAGGAGATAAAAACAATCCTTATATCCATGGAAAAAACATATACATAAGTGTTAATAACAGCTTTGCTTGTAATTGCCAAAATTACAAGTGTCCTTTAGGTGAATGGATAAACTGTGGAATATCCACAGACTGGAATACTTTAAACCAATAAAAGAAGTCATCAAATAGTAATAAGAAATAGGGAAACATAAATGCATATTGCTAAGCAAATAAAGCCAATCTCAAAAAGCTGCTTACTGCATGATTCTTATTGTAGGTCACTGTGGTTAGGGCAAACATGAAAACTGTGGTTGAGAGGGGATAGGATTGGAGGCAAAGATGAACAAACAGAACACAGGATTTTTAGGGCAGTGAAATATTCTGTATGATATGTTGGTGGAGGATTTATAGTTATCTATTGTCTAAACCCTTAAAATATAGGACTCCAAAAGTGATCCTTAAAACAAGGCATTAACAGTTGGCAATTATAATATGTCAATGTGGGTTCATCAATTGCAGGCTGTTTAGAAATTTTCATTATGAGCAAGGCTGTGTGGGGACAGGAAATACATGGAAAATCTTTGCAACTCTTTCTCAATTTTTTTGTGAAACGCAAACTGCTCTAAAATAGTCTTTACAGTATGTAATATCAGCTAGTGATTTCTTAGTAGTTTTTTTGTTCTTTTCTCTTTTTCCTTTGGAATTCTGTATTTTTGCTACCCTTTTTTCTGTTTTGTTTGGTTGTTTTTTTCTTTCTAAGTAAAATAAAAAAATAAAGATTGTCTTTAATAAAAAAATGTAGTTTAATAGTTGAAGGAAATTCTCACTAACTCTTTAAACGATTTGAGAGTCTATTCTATGTACATAATTATATTTTTAAAAGGAATAGGTGAAGTTGTTATAGGGAAAATTAAAATACTACATTTAGAAACATGGGATTATTTTTTCAAAAATTTTTTTGTTTTAAATGCACTTTCATTGTTTGTTCATTTTTTCATGTGTGTGTGTCTTGTAAACTGAGCAATTGGTTTCAAGATAACAATACACAATATATTAACCATTGTTAATATATTAATAATTTTAATACTTTTTTAAGTTCTGTATCATCATTTTTTATTCTTTTTAGTTTTAAAACTAAAAAAATAAAAAGGCATAATCTCATTTCAAAAGACTGATAAAAATTATTTTTTAATGTAGAAGAGATGAGGGCAAATGTTTATTAGCATTGAATTATAAGTAGAATTTTGAAGTTTAGACATAAAATAAAATCTAACCCACAGTAATTCTTGGACATTTTTTAAAATACAAAAATGATAAACAAGCAATGAAACTGAGTGTCAAAACAGGTTAGTAGAACAGTTACAATAGTTGATAAATTGCATATTGTTGTCTTTGTAGTAGTTATTCAGAGTACAGGATATAAACATGCTATCTTTTCTAAAAACAATAGTACAATGCACTCTTTTCTAGAAACAAATAGAAGCTAACTGTATAATAGTCTTACTTATCATATCTATCTAATTACTTTTTTCTTTTTCCCTTTCTTCCTTTCCCCTTTCTCCATCAGAGTTTGTCTTTTCTTTTGAAAAATTTCTTCCCAATTCACAACATTTATTGTAAATTTTGTAACCTATTTATTTCTTCAATTTCTTACACTAGTGCAAAGTACAATTTTTAGACATATGGGTCTGATTAATTTCATCGATGAGTACGGTTTTGAGTTGCATCCATTTACATGTAAAAGTCTCCAGTGTATTCTTCTTTGTGGCTGAGTAGTATCCATTACATACAAAAACCACATATTTTTATCCATTCCTCAGTTGATAGGCACCTGGTTGTTTCCAAGATATAGCTATCACAAATTGTGCTGCTATAAACGTGAAAGCATGTGTCTCTGTGGTATGATGTTTTTAAATTCTTCTGGGAGAATACCCATAAAAGGGATAGCTGGGCCAAGTGGGACCTCTAATCCTAGGCTTTTTAGAAATCTCCACACTGATTTCGATAGTGGCTGTACAAGTCTACACTCTCCATGAAGAGTAGAGAAGGGTTTCTTTTTCCCTAACAGCCCTGCCAGCATTTGGTATTGGTTGATTTTTTGGTGATAGCTATTCTTTCCGGAGTAAGATGGAATCTCTTTATTGTTTTCATTTTTATTTCTTGAAAAGCCAATGATTTTGAACATTTTTCATAAAATTATTTACCATTTGTAGTTCTTCAACTGAGAAGTGTGTATTCATTTTAGATGCCTATTTTTGGAATGGATCTTTAAATTTGGGGTTCTGAATTTTTCAATTCTTTTAATGTTCCAGATAGAAGTTCTTTGTCTGAGGGACAGTTGGCTAAATTGTTTTTCCCAATTTCTGGGTTTTCTTTTCACTCTGTTGGTGATTTCTTTTGATGTGCAAAACTTTTAAATAAGATGAGATCTCAGTTGTTTATTCTTGAAGTACTTGCAGTGCAGTTTGGGTTTTCTTCATGAATTCTCTGGTTACCCATATGTCTTCAAGATTTGTACTTACTTTGTCTTCCAGTAAATTTAGTGTTTTTGTTGTAATATTTAGATCTATGATTTATTTTGACTTTAGTGCATGGTGATAGACATGGGTCTATTTTCAGTCTTCAGCATAGGGAAAGGCAATTTTTCTAACATCATTTATTAAAGATGCTGTCTTTCTTCCAGTGACTATGTTTGACATGTTTGTCAAAAGTAAGGTGGCTTAGTGCGTTTGGGGATTTGTCTTCAATATCTATTCTGTTCCTCTAACTTTCAGGCCTGTTTTTTTTTTGGCCAATAATGCTGATTTTATCACAGTAGCTTTGTAGTATAATTTCAGGTCTTAGATTGTGAAGCTCCCTGATTTGTTTTTGTTACCCAGAATTGCTTTTGTTATCTTTTTTGTTAACATATGAATTTTAGTAATTTTTTTCTAGATCTGTGAAGTATATTAATGGTATTTTGATTGGTATTGCATTAAATATGAATAGCATGAGAGATATGTTTCCATTTTTGATATCTTTATCAATCTCCATTTTTAGGGTACTGTAATTTTCACTGTATGGATCTTTTACTTCCTTTGTTAGATTGTTTCCTAATTATTCTATCTTTTGGGATGGTATCATGAAGGGTGTACTTTCCCTAATCTCTGAGTTTGTCACTTGTATATAGGAATGCTATTGACTTTTGAGTCTTGACTTTGTTGAATTTGGGTTTTATTTTATTTTATTTTATTTTATTTTATTTTATTTTATTTTTTGGTACCAGGGATCGAACTCATGACTGCACTTTGCCAAGCAGGAACTTACACAGCTGAGCTAAAACCCTTGCCCTGGAATATGGATTTTAAATCTTCAAGATTTTTGATGGACTTTTTGGGGTCTTGTAGGTAGAGTTGTACCACATCACCTGCAAAAATGGTAATTTCACTTCTTCCTTTCCTATTTAATCCTTTTACTTTTTTTTCTTTTGTCTAATTGCTTTGACTAATGTTTCTAGTAGTATATTGCAGGAGTAGTGTTAATGTGTATCTTCATCTTGTTCCTGATTTTAGGGTCAAAGCTTTCAAGCTTTCACCATTTAGTATAATATTGCCTGTTGGAATGTCACAGGTGACTTTTCTAAGATTGAAGTAAAGACCATTTATTCCAATTTTCTTTAGGGTTTTTATCAAGAATGGATGTTGGATGTTGTCAATTTTTTTTTTGCCTTCAACCATTGAGATGATCCTGTGAATTTTGTCTTTGGTTTTGTTAACATAGTGTATTATATTTATTGAATTGCGTACATTTAACCATCCCTGCATCCCCAACATGAATCCTATCTGGTCATGGTATATAATCTTCTTGATGATTTTTTGCATTTTGTTTGTCAATATCTTATTGAGGATTTTTCATTTATGTTCATTAAGGAGATTAGCCTGTAGCTGTCTTTCTCTTCCTTCTCTGCTTTTGGTAGAAGGGTAATTCTTGCTTCCCAGAATGACTTTGTAATTATTGTTTTTCTTTCAATTTCTTTTAAGAGTTTCAGTATTTGTGGCAATAGTTCTTCTTTAAATTTCTTATAGATTTCAGCAGTGACGTCATCAGGGCCTAGGTTTTTATTTGTTGGTAAATTTCTAATTACATTTTCAATTTTATTGGTTGATGTGAGTTTACTTGGAATTTTTATGTTTTTTTGATTTGGTTATGGAAGTTCAGTTGTATCTAGGAATATGTCCATTTCTTCTGTGTTTTGTGTCTTATTAGAATGTAGATTCTCATAGTAGGTATTGATGATTTCCTGGACTTCTATGTAATCTGTTGTGATTTCTCACCTCCTTTTATTGCTAATTCCTTGAATTTGTGTTTTTTCTTTCCTCTTTTTTTATGAGGTTGGCTAATGTTTTATCAATTTTATTTATTCTTTCAAATAACCAACTTTTCAATTCATTGATCTATTGTATTGTTTTCTTAGTCTGTGTTTCATTAAATTCTTCCCATATCTTTGTAATTTTCTCCTTCGTATGAGCTTTGGGTTTGATTTTTTAAAAAGATGTTTGACATTCAACATTAGGTTTTTTATTAGAGCTCATTCTTTTTTCTTGATGTGTGAGTTAATCACCATAAATTTCCCTCTTAGTACTGCTTTCATTGATCCCACAAGTTTTGGCATGTTATATCAGCATTATCTTTTAATTGTTCATCTTTTAAATTTCATTTTAAGTTTCCCTGTGATCCCTTGATGGCTCCATGTGTTATTGCAGTTTTTGTGATTTCTTTTTTCAATGATTACCACTTTCACCATGTTATGGTCAGATAGTATGCATGGGTTTATTTTGATTCCTCTACATTTGCTTAAACATGTTTCATCAGCTAATATATGATCTAGATTGGAGAGCATCCCATGTGCAGGTCACAAGAATGTATTCTGATATTTTGGTGAGGAACAGTCTGTAGACCTCTACCAAGTCCATTTGTTCACAGGATGGGTTAAATTATAAAATTTCTTTGTTGCCTTTATGTCTGTTTGCCCTTTTGCATTTGTGAAAGTGGGGTATTAAGTTTCCCCACTACAGTTGTGCTAGTTTTTATTTGATTATTCATGTCAGTTAATATTTTTTATGTAATTAAGTGAACCTGTGTTTTTTGTACAAATATTTATGATTGTTGTATTTTCTTCTTGGAGTTTTCTCTTAACAAGTATGCAGTGACCTTCTTTATCTCTTTTGATCAATTTTGGCTTAAAGTTCACATTGTCTGAAAATAGAATAGCTACCCTTGCTTTTAGGGTGGTACTTGTGGCATGAAGAATTATATTTCATCCTTTGACATTGAGTCAATGAGTTTCTTTTTGGGTTAAATTTGTTTCTTGAATACAGCATACTGTTTGATTTTGCATCTTGATCCATTCTTCCAGCCCATTTCTTCTGATTGGTGAGGTCAGACCATTTACATATATGATTATAACTGATATGTATTGGCTATTCTTTTTCATGTTGTTTCTTTGTTATTTGTTCCCCTTCTTTTTGCTCTGTTTAATTGTTTCTCCTGCCTGGTGACTTCCTCCTATTAGTATTCCTGTATTTGTGATCTTTATTTTCTCTTTCTAATATATCTTTTAGGCATTCTTTAATGCTTGTTTGGTGGTCTCAAATGTTTTCAGTTTTTTCTTTGTCATGGAAGTATCTTATTTCTCCATCAATTTTGAAAGATAGTTGTGTGGGGTATATCAATCTGGTTTGAACATTGTTTTTCTTTAGGGTTTCAAATATCTCACTTTAAATTCTTCTTGATTTTAGGATTTGGGTTGACAAGTCTACTGTGATTTTGATGACTTTTTCTTTATAGGTGATATATTACTTTTCTCTAGCTGTTTTTAATAGTTTGTTCTTGCACTGAATTTTTGGACTCATTCCTATACACTTTGGTTCAGATTTACTTTGGTTATGGCAATTTGGAGTTCTATGTGCTTTATTTATTTTTATGTCTAATTCTTTATCCATGTTTCAAATTTTCTACCATTATTTCTGTGAAGATATTTTATTATGTTTGCACTGGCTCCAGCTTTTTCATCAATTCCAATCAATTTTATTTTGTTTACTTTGCTTCATCATGAAAATATTGGATTAACTTTTAGTGGTCTCCTGTGATTTTTAAAATGTCTGTCTTTTCAGGGCCTCTAGTTGGAGTACTGTATTCTAGATCTGATATTCTATTTTTGTCTTTATTCAATCTGATGTATATACTTTCAGTAGAGTTCCTAATCGCCTGTATTTCTGTTTGGATCTATTTCCTTGATTTCATTCCTTGTCTATGTTTGACATTCATGCTTCCCATCATTTTTCTGAGCTCCTCTATTTGTTTTTCTGAGTGTGCTTCACTGTCTTTTAATATTAATTTCTGTTTTCACCTTAGAGATTACTTTTTTTATGCTTTCTTCTTTTTGTTTCTTCACCTCTTTTGTAATTATTTCAGAGAGTTCCATTTACTGATTTGTGATTTCTCTCTTTGTGTTCCAGACTAGTCTTGACTAGGCTGGGTGTTTGGGATTGCATTTTGATATTGCATCTTGTCATTTTCTGTTATCTGGCACCACTGGCCTTGGAGTAATGGAGGGAGGGCAGAGTACATACTCATACTCTACTTTCCAGCACCACTGGCCAGGACACCATAAAAGAATAGCAAATCTAAGACACATGCTCTACTTACTGGCACTGCTGGCCCAAGGAAATGGAGGAAGGGCAAACTCTTGGAATTGTGTGAGGAACAACATAGCATATCTATGGTTATCAATGAAAAAGAACTCAATGTTCATAACCCAGCTACACTGTAGTTTAGAGAAAGTCGAAGACCAATTTGGAATGGGGCTTGGCATAAAGTAACATTTCCACAAAGAAACATATCTACACTTGGTAAGTAGTTGTTCCATGTGAATGGAAAGGAGTGACAAACTCAGAGCTTCAGAATGCAAAACATCTTACTTTGAAGATAGAATATAGGAGTGTTTAGATAGGGATTATGGATTTTTTGTTTATAAAATTTCCTTCTAAATAATTTGGAAATAAAATGTATTGCATGTTATCTATTTATCATAAATAACGATCACTGAAATGGTAAGAAAAGTCCTCAAAAGGTAAAATTCAGTATACAATAATTTAGTAAATGGAGAGTTCCCACAGGAATGGATATGTTCAAACACTCAAGGAAAAAAAACACTGGGACCTAAGAATTAAAGTCATTTGAAGGACACAGAAACCGAGGATTAAGCAGGCATGGAACAGAAATTGTAATAAGGTTAACAGAGTCTGGTAATACTTAGGAATATGGGCTAGGGATGGGTAAAATGAGTTGTAGCCTTTGAGAAATGTTGCTGCTCCAAAAACGCTGGTGAGAAGAGGAAAAGCTTGGGTTGGAAAAGAAATAAGTACTCCACCTTTACCTGCTGACACATCTACTTGACTCTAGTACTTGCCCATTGGGAAAAACCAATACAAGAACAGTCTAGATGCAAAGGTTATAGTGACCAGCTTCTCAGAACATGGGACAAGGTAAAAATGTAGAAAAATTAGAATCTGTGATGCATTTATCAGTAAAGATTTTCCTCCAAGTACTCACACTAATTCTTTAAGAGCTCAATAAAAATTTTCCAATTGTGTGTTTATTCATCATAAGGAATTTTAGAGAAACTACTCTTTATTAGTTGGGAAAACTGGGGTAGATTTTAGGATATAGATGCTGCTCAAGACCAAATTTCTTACTTCAATCACTTTGGGAAAAAATAATCCATTGTAGTGAGTTAAAATTTTCCTATGATTTTGGAACTTTGAAATCTCCAGTTATTTGAAGAGAAGCTGAATTGTCCAGAAGATATAATATATTGCTATATTTCCAAGGAACCCTAGAGTGTACCCTACTCACACTAGAGCGAGGGCAGTAGTTTTCTCTTTACAGAAAATATAATGTGTGTAATGAAATTTCATAGCTACAAAGAGGAAGAAGAGGAAATGCATTAGTAATGTGCTGTTTCAAAAAACAGGAAGGACACTTGATTTGATGATTGATTTTTCTGCATCCCAAGAAGCTTTCTTATAAATAAAGAATCTTGCTATGTTTCTAATAGTAAAATGGCCAATTCTCATTTCCTGCCTGATAAATTATTTACATAATTTATTGAAGGCCATTTATACTCAATGTACACTTCAATAATGCTCCAGAAGGTGGTATATTTTAGTACAGCATTTCTTTTGAATTCAGTGCATTCTTTTCATTCACTCTACAAATGTTGATGTTCTCCATCTTAGAAATGTACAAAGACCCATGTTACCACCTGGTCGCTCTTCCATCATTGCAGAATCATGGGAAGTATGAATTTTAAAAAGACATAATTATTTCACAAATGGCTATAGACAAAATAGATCATGTAGAACTTAACGTGAAAATGTCATTGTAACACTGAAGCATGGTCCAGTGCCTCACCAACTCTGGCTTGAGATCTCATTGCCGTCTCCTGAGTCTGCCTTAGGTTTCATCCACCTTACACACCTCCTCCAGGCACTATTACTCCCTGACCTAACATATGCAAGGGAAACTGAAGGAGGTGGTACTCTTTAAATTGAAGGTGCTACTTTTAATGTGGGAAACCTGGGGGAAATTTAAAGGTAAGTTTTAAGCATTTTCCCCCTAGAATTATGTATTTGCCATATCTAGTTCATTTTTAGTAAAGGAGCTGGTTTTCTTCTTGTAAAAAAAGACTTGTCCTTGCTTCACAAATTGTGCAGGAGGAAAGATGTACCCTGAGAGCCCTGCAGGACCCTCAATTCTCTGCCTCTCATTACAGACATAGCCTGGGAGCTATGCACAAAGAGTAGCAGCAGGCTAATGCTTAGACAGGACAATGAATGCAAGTGGAGACCTGCTGATTCTTAGGTTGCTCAAAATGCGATGTTGTGTTTTTTTCATGTTGCTGGCACAATTAATTTCCTCATTAATATATCTGCTAGACAGCTGTTTTAGGTGAGTTTCCAAGTTTTAGAGCAACATGCCACTTATAGCTTTCAATTTATTTTTTAGAAGTACAATGCATCTGTTTATTAAAGATGTGATAGTAAAACAACAAAAATACAATGGAATGAACACTTAGCTGTATGTACACATTGCACCAAAGATATCTAGGTGTAATTAATTAAAATTTAAAAGTCATGTAAGAGTAAGTATCCTTTCCTTGGCTGGTAAATTTTTTGACATTTCAAGGTAGCTATTACTGGCTGTAGTCTCCTGAAGACTGTATTTTAAAATTTAGCAATTTTTAAATAAAAAGACCTTTACAGTATTAACCTACTAGCTTTATATCCCTAAATATATTCTGAACTTTAATGAGCACAATAAATGTGGCTTTAAATGTTTACTATTTAGTACAAAAATTTTTAAAGTTAACAAAATTCTTATTTTAAAACTTCATAGAATTTATAAGATAATAATCTTAGAAGTCATTTTTAAAAATCTTGTAAAGTCTTTTGAAGTTATCGTACAGTGAAATTAAATTTTGTCCTTTATGGTTCTGTGAGATTTAACCCATTTATATATTTAACCACTATATAAGGTGAAAACATCTCATCACCACATAAGGTTCCTTTGGGTTGTGTCCCAGGGCTGGGAGTGAATCATAGCTCAGCTTGACTCTGTTGTCTAAGCAACCCACCAGGGCTTGTAAACTTAGTTCCAGGAAATGAACTAAAGGAACCAAGTTCAAAAAGGGAAAACAAAAACACTTTATTAGAAAAAAAAAGAAAAGAAACAGAGGACAGATAGCTACCTTGTGAAAATGTATGGAGCTCCAAAAAGATGGAGAACTGAGGGTTAGCTGTTCTTTTTTGGGGGGGTTGCCTGGGTCCTTCCCTTACCTGGAATTTGTCATAATCTGATTAGTTTCCTTGGGTGCTATAGATGAATTTCAGAAGTGAAGAACCCTAACCCCTTGCTATCTTCTATGTGCACATGCTTAAGTGAGCCTTTCAGAATCTTAACTGTAGAAATTATGGGTTTGTTAAAAAAAGGACTTTACATACAAGTTCAAGTTGGTAATTAAGTAAAGGAGCCTAGTGCATGAATATGGTGGTCCTAGTGCATAAAAACCGCCATTCAGGAAGATGTCTATTCTGCCTGAACAATTGAGTTCACAACCAAAACTGTTTGGCAAAGTTTTGCTTGCATTTGCAAACTCACTTGATATCTAGGGATGAACACAACCTTGGCCTTGAGGTACCACTGTAAGATAGATAGATAGATAGATAGATAGATAGATAGATAGATTGAAGGGTGTGTGTGTGTTTTACATACTAAATAAGAGCTTTCTTTACAGTGGTTCCCTCTTGTCTCCTTTGCATTTTATTGGGAGTGCATGAAGGGCAACTAGTTTGGTTTTCAACACCTGGATTACATGTGCTCTTCCTGTACATGTACCGCTTTTCTTGCTGTTCTCTCCAGTGAAGCTTTAACTATTTCCAGTTAGGATTAACCAGGAATCCCAATGAGATCTTTTCCTATTTACAGACCCCTTTCTTCTACATTTGTGCAGCCTATTTGTCATGAAATACCCAGCCTGACCCCATCCTAAACCACTAGCAGACACTAATCTGTTTTACATTCCTATAGTTTTACCTTTTTAAAAAATGTATGCTACTTATGTAGAATTTTGTTTTACATAACTTTTTGAGAGTGCTTCTTTCATTTAACACTTATTCAAATGGAGAGCAATTTTTCTAGTTAATTGTTCATTAGTATTTTGTTGTATGAATAAATCATACTTGGTTTATTACTTCTCCTGTTCATGGGAATTTTAGTTGTTCCCAGTTTTATTTCTTTTCTTTTCTTTTTTCTTTATGTTTTTTATATCACAAACAAAGTTGCCACAATAGACAAGTAAAATAAACACTATTGATCCATACATTGCATAACCCACCAGCCTTTATTATAAGAAAAATCAAAAATATGATGAGATGGCACATAATTTTCTTAAATTATTTTAGTTGATATATTAGTCTCTAAAGTTGCTATAAGAAACATCACAAACTGGGTGGCTTAACAGAAATTTATTTACTCACAGTGATATAGGATAGAAATGTAAGATCTAGGTGCTGTCAGGACTGATTTATGGTGAAAGTTTTTCTCTCTGGCCAGAAACCTTTTCACTGTGTCCTCAAGTGACTTTTTCTCTGTAAACACCCTTGATGCTTCTCCCTCTTTTTGAAAGAACACCAGCCCTATTGGATTAGGATCTCATCATTATGACTTTATTTAACTCTAATTTCCACTTTAAAATTTCTGTCTCCAAATAAAGTCACATTGGAGGGTTAGGGCTTTAGCACATGAATGGGTAGAAAGCAAAATTCAACTCAAAGTCGTGGACTCCAGCTCAACATTTGATGATGGAAAAAGGATTGGGCTCTTTCTAGTGAAAAAGTTTTTAAAAGTGAGAGGGACTTGATGCAAAGGAGAAATTCTATTACTGGCTTTGAAGATGCAGGGGCAAAATAAAGGAATATAGACACATTTAGGAGCTAGCAGTAGACCCTGGCTGATAGCCAACAAGGAATTGGGGACCCAGTCTTAAACTTCCAGAAACTAAACCCCATCACAAATCAATGCACATAGAAGAGGAAATTGAGCTCTAGAAAAACAGAACTTGATACCTTGTTTTTAGAGTTGTGTAACTCTAAGCAGAGAACCCATCCAGGCTATGCTTTCACTTGTGAGGTGTAGACTGTAAGCTAGTTAGTGGATGTGATTTTTAAACTGCTAGGTTTATAAATAACTTACAATACAACAAACAAAATTGTTGTAGTCTTTAGTACCTGGAAATGACTTCTAAGCCTATCCTTTTGCCAATAGCACATTGCTGTGATTATTGTCACTGTATAGTAGATTTTTAGTATTCCAAATTTGTTTTGTCTTTACAAAATTGTGTTGGTTATTCTAGTAATGGTGTATTCACATGTCAATTTCAGGATATGTGTATAAATATGTTTATATTGAAAACTGATGGCATTTCACTGCCATTGCATTAAATATTTAGATCACATTGGAATATTTGTAATTTCAACTATGCTGATTGCTCCAGAAACTTTCCTTATAATTATTTGAATGTCCTTTTATTTTTCTCATCAGTATTTTCAGGTTCATGTGTATATTCTGCACACATTTTGCTAGATTTATGCCTATGTACTTCAATTTTTGTGCAGTAATAAGTGATATACATGCTTTATTTTAAAATTCAAAACTTTTATCCTAAATAGATAGAAAAGTCATTGACTATTGAAAATTGACCTTATCTCTGAGACCTTGAAAATTTTTTAATTATATAAGTTATTGTATTTCTCTTTAAAGATATTTTATGTTTTCTTTTTAGATGCTATTGTCATCTGTGAATAATAACAAATTTACTTTTCTTTCAAATCATGTACTTTTTGTTTTGTCTTACTGAACTGGATATATCTTAGAAAATAATGGTGGATAAATGTGATGGGAGAGGATATCCTTGTCTTTTATCTAACTTTTATTTTCTGTCCGTAGTCTCTGAGTTGAGCCAATAGCATTTCTTGAGACGTTCATTATCCTTTCTTGATCAACAAAAGTCCCTGTTGTTCAAGTATTGAACATTGAGCGTCCGTATATGATTTGATCTGCTTCTGTGTTCTCTGTTCTACCTCATTTGTTTTATGTTTTCTCCAAACACAGACGTGGTTACCATAGTCTTAATATAAGACTCATAATATTTTCATATAATTTCTTTACCTGGTTTTATTCTCTAGGCAAATCCTGATTTTCCTTACATTTTTAACTTTCATATAGAGTTTACAAAAACTTTTCATATTTCACAAAAGTACTTTTTAACTTATACATGGAATCCATTGACTCTATAGAAAAAATTGGATAGAATCAACATTGACAGTACTGAAATTTTTTAAAAAGAATTTGCACATGTCTTCACTGTTTTATACTTTATTTTTAAATATCTCTTGAAAGCCTCACATGACCAATCATAGGAGAGTTTTATTCAGAAACGGCGGCATCTAGAGTGTGTGGTGCTGGCATTAAGAATGTGTGATTACTAAATTAGTCTATTGATTGGTGTGGCATAGTTCTGGGTATGAGTGCTATCTGCCTTAGCCTTTATAGAATGTAAAGGGACAGGAAAAAATCTGTTATTGCCACTTGTCACTTGTCCTCACTTGTTTCTTATTGCTTGTTGTATTCTACCTGTACTACTTTGCTGTGGATGATTTATCCTCTGTGATGTCCCTCTGCCATGCCACTTTTCTTTGAAATCAGCTGACTATAAAGTGAAACATCTACAAACTGTGAGTCTAATGAATCTTTTCTCCTTTAACTTTGGGTATTGGATATTTTGTCTCAGAAAAATAAAAAGAAACTAAACCACTCACTTAATTTTTCTTCAAATACTTGCTTTAGGGATGTAAAACTTATTTCAACTATTCATATAGATTCTTCTTATATGTATACTCAGGTTTTCATATTAGTATTATTGAAAATATTATTTTATTTTAATAATTGTATATGTATATTACACCCAATTAATGGATATGTAATTAATTTTGCTCTAAGAATTCATGCCCAGAGAACATCACATTTTCATTATTCCTTTGAAGTGATTCTGTACAATTGCATAAATTCTGTTTTATTCTACACAATTCCAAAATACTTTGTTTAAGTTACTTTTTTACTGTGGAGGTAAAGACCTACAATACAATGTTGAACAGCTCTGTAGAACATCCTCATTTCAAATGAAAATCTTTCAAAGTGTCTTTTTAGAAGGTGAAAAAACCCATCTCTATTCCTAGGCTGCTAAGATATATATATATATATATATATATATATATATATATATATATATACTTGATACTTCCTCTAGAGTGTAGAGCAGGATCAGAGCCAATCTGTCTCAGTAAAACCTGTCCTCTAAGTCCTTGAGGCCAGCCATCAGCCTAGTGCTTTTTAAATGGTGGAAGGAGTTCTGGCAATATTATAGACATGTACACTTTCTAAGTCTGAGCTAGATTTTAATTAAAACCATGTATAGATAGATAGATAGATAGATAGATTACTCTCTCTTTATGCTCAATTTTATTGTATACTTTCTTTCATTAACAAATATATGGGCAACCCATCAAGATCTTTTCTATCTCTCAGACAGAAGATTTCTTTCCTACAATAAATATATTCTTCTTTTAATGTACATTGTTCCCAAAATTCATTTTTCGATTTTAGAGAATATGAAATCATACCAGACATACAGTAGCCTGGGAGTTCCATTCACCTACATCATTTGGAGATCTTCCACCAAGATCATTGGACAGAGGTGAGTTTGCATTTTTTTCATAGACTCTGGACTGGGAATCACTCAGATAACAAATTTTTATGCTTCAAATTTTGCTTTTTCTTTGTCTATTTCTTAAAATTATTTGTGCCTTGTCTTTGCTCATTGCTTGTAATTGTCTGTCTCTTATATAGTATTGTTAAAAAGATGATATATCTAACATGGGACATTTTTAAGGTATTTTCCTTATGCATATTGCATTTAAACTAGTTACTAAATTTACTTGTACTCCTTGCTTGACTTCATTAAGAAAATAATGCTAGAGAAAATAATGTTATGACACCTCTAGTAGACTTTTAATATAAACTTCTATGAAATAGGTTTTAATTAAAATCTAGCTCAGACTTAGAAAGTGTACATGTCTATAATATTGCCAGAACTCCTTCCACCATTTAAAAAGCACTAGGCTGATGGCTGGCCTCAAGGACTTAGAGGACAGGTTTTACTGAGACAGATTGGCTCTGATCCTGCTCTACCCTCTAGAGGAAGTATCAAGCCTGTTCCACTTCAGTTTTCTTTCTTTGACTTTACATCTAACCATTTCCCCCACTTTGTACTTTCCTTTTTAGAGGCATTTAAATTTAGAACGAAAAGAATTGTATGCTGTTTCAACCTTTTTCCCCTACTGTGTCAAATCCATGGAAAATGATCTATTGCTAACACTGAAGACAGGGAAGCCATCTTAGTTATGGGACACATATCTCATTTCTGGATTAGATGAGACATTGGAATTTTGCCCATTCAGGAGAACACACATAAAAGCCATGAACAAGCTTAGTATTCTGGGTGAGTCTCATCCAGAGACTGAAGATGAGACACAGTGGAAAGAATCAAATTCTGGGTAAACCAGAAGGAGCTGTTTCCAAAAGCAGCACAGGACCAAAACACATTTAGTCTAAGGAGGCTCTCCAACCTTTCAAGTTATGAACTTTGAAACCTTTATTGTAAACTTAAAGAACTAGGTAATAATCTTGCTCAGGTTTGTAACTGTTCCTTAGAGAACTTTGATGAATAGTGGTTACTCTGCCAGCTAGTTAATTGCTCCTATAGCATCTGCTACTCTTAAAAGCAGAGTATGGGTTTCCCCAGCATCTCTTTGGTGAATACACATTGAAGCCAGTGCTTAATGGAATCAGTGGAACATTGACCAGATAGCAGTATTCCTTTCTGGAGACTGATATCTAGTTATATGGAACAATAGGAATTGAGAACAACTGAAGGATCATGACCAAAACACCCAAACTTTTCTCAGTAGAAACTGACTCCCTAACTACAGACAAATATTTGCTTATTTATCACACTTTTTTCTTTCCTAGTAGACTAGAAATTCTCCCTAAAGTTTTCAGTTGGTTTTAAGATCATTTAGACTGCCCCTCCCTTCAGAGATTAAGCTGAGGCAGCTTGCAACAATTGTTTACATTTTACAGCAGCTAGTAGGAGAATGATTTCCATTTATGCTTTACCTATGTTAGCTAAGAGTAAATAGCTTTTTCTTGTATGCTTGCATAGAAGAGTGATATGCTCTTGCTAACATATAAAATGTGATTGCTAGATGATAATTAATAAGCTTAACCTGTGAGCTTCAAAGACATAGAAGTTTAACTAAAGCATATCCATGTCCCACTGATAGGAAAGATTGATTGGATGGGATATGGCCCAGGGTCAATATTCCCCAAGTCACTTGTCTTATCTACCCTCCAGATGTGATCTCCTTCACAGTACAGCCAGAGAAGTCTTCAAACTACCAACTTACCTTTTTATGTATACCCTCTTCAAATAAGCAAAAGCCATAGTTCATTACAAAGTTATGCTTCCTTCTTTAAACATTCCTGTCAAATAACTCATAAATGTCATATGGAAACAAAATTCAAAAGCTACTGGTGAAGATAAAATTTTGCACCAGTTTGAGGGTGGATGGAGTGATCAAATTTTGTTTTTTACTCCCTCCAGATGGCATTCACATACCCTGAAGTTGAGCCAATCTGAGGGATACCTTGGGGACATTATCAAACAGGAATTAAAAAGGGTTGCCTAAACTATCTCCTTTTTGCATAGATAGGTAGCTCAGTGTTGCAGACTTTAAAGTCCTTAACTCTGATTCTTAGGGATCCAAGAACTCAACGACTAGACCCAACTTCTACTACTGTGAAAAATGAGGCCATCTTAGGAGAGACTGCCTTAAGAGGTCCCCACAAGTCATGCCCTGACTGTAAAGGTGACCACTGGAGATGAAATTTCACTCTAAGGCAGAGTACCCAGAGCTCAGGTTTGTCTCCCCAGCTGGTTCAACAGGACTGAAGGACTTCAGGGTACTCATCTCCTGCTTCTAGCCAACTGTCATTTTTGCCTGTCACCTCCATGAAGGTGTCCTGAGTAATCATGGGAAGAGATAAAAGCCAGCTGATTGCTGGAAATTGGCACATATTTCTTTGTCCTTCTCAACTCTTGTCTTTCTTCCAGGCATTGTACCTCAATAAAATCACCAAAATATATGTTATTTAAACTGTAACTCTGATAACTTTGCCTTCACTCATTTCTTTTAGTGATACCTAAAAGCCTAACTGCAATCCTAGAGAGATTTTTTCCTGTCTAAATGTAATATATATCCAAGTTGCCAACTAATCAAAATGATGCTGAGATTGTTTCATACAAATAAAGTACATATTGTTCATGTATAAAAACTTAAGAAGAGAGTTTTCATTTATCAAAATAATATACTAACCTGGTTTTCATAAGTTGTCAAATTTAGCAATAATTATAACTAAAGTTAGGGGAATTTATGACAAAATGTCAGACTTCATCAATAAAGGGACCGAAGAGACAATGGGTTACAATTGCTACACCTTAGAAGCAGTTACTAAACTTTACTGTCAACTCTAATGCTCATGCTTTGATTGTACATCCCTTTGTATATATACTTTGATTATACATGCCTTGATTAAAGTTTATTCTTTTGTAAAATGTGCCAAAACCCAAGACATCATACAGATAGAACCAATAACTAATATGTTAGTTTCCTTTTACATGGAACCACCATATTTTTCCAGAAAAAACTTTATATGAAACATACTGAGTTTGACACATACTCAGCAGGCCTTAAATTACACTGCAGGTGGTCTCTCCTAAAAAATGTAAAGTTAATAAAACAGGCCATCCTCCAAACATTATACATTCTAACTGAACAGGCAGTATTTGTGGGGGAGACACACACCTCCCACTGTGGGACAGGCCTCAAGCCAAAAGATTAAACAAATACACCCACATTCTAAGGCCTGATATTCTAAATAGGCCTCTATCACCCTGAGGAAACCAGGAGTCACCATCCAAAAGCCCTACAAGTAGAGTCAGTTTTTTTCAAACATGCCCACTTGCTACATGACTCACTTCCCTATTTGTTATCGATTTAATCAATTTTGCTTGAGCAATTAATCCTATTGGTTGACCATAGTTCTGTCCCACCTTATGCCCACCTTCTAAATTTCCATGTTTTCCACACCTTAGTCCTGCCTCATTTTGTGTTTTTACTCTATAAAAGTCTGTAGAAAAGACAGTCTTTGGAAAACCTACTCAGGATACATTTTGTCTTTCAGATAGAAGCTTTCTTTCTCTCAATAAATATGTTCTGCTCTTAATGAATGCATGAGTTTTCTTTTTTACAGTACTACAATAATTTACATCATGGAGCTTTCTAATAGTAAATTAGCATTTTACAAGTGTATCATTCTTTTATAAAAGCAGATTACATTTATTATTATTATCTTGTCTAAAGATTCACCTCTGTATCCAAGAGTATATTGACTTATGAATTTCTCTTCTTGTACTCTTCTGCTTAGGTTTCTGTGTCAGGGGTCTACTAGAATAAATCTCCTTTGCGAAGTACTGCTTTTTCCTCTCATCTGGGGAAATATGTTTGTGATCACAATGATTTATTTTGAATGTTTGAGACTATATCAGTCAGGGTTTACTAGGGAAACAGATATAACACCAGGTATACAAATGTATAAGAAATTACAAGATTGGCTTACAATGGTCACCCACAAAATCAGATGAGGGAACGTGCAGGGGTGCAGGGGGTGTCTGCATGTTGGAGGTCCAGCCAAATGGCTGTAGTTTACTTCAGTGTCTCATGCAAGTCCATATCAGAAAGTCAAGGGTTCTCTGGTGGGCCACTGAAAAACACATGACATGAGGCTGAAGAGTCTCTGACAAAGGCTGAAGAGTGCCAGGCAGAAGCCAAAATGCCTGTGCCAGAAGCCAGGAGACAAAGTCTAAGCTGAAGGTGAAGACTGGAGCTCCTTGGAAGAACCAGCCATCAACCCCCCCTCATTTGCTTTTTATTGTATGGCAGCTACTCCCCTGGGGTGGGTGGAGCACTCAGTCCATCTTCATGCCTTCCTCTTGAACAGGCTGAGGATGTTACAAACTAGGGACAAGAGAATCACTTAGTTAAACTTCCGACCTTCTCACCTTAACACAATGAATAATATTCTACAATGGTCACAGCTTGTCCACTACATTCCAGGATGCAGAGCTGCTGAATTAGTTAAACTTCTAGACTTCTCAAATTGATATAAGGTATAAACCATAATAGAGACTATTTCCTTTGATCATCATCCAGGCATTATTCCTTGAAGTTCTTGATAGTGAGTAGTATGTGAGATACATTTAACTCTTACTTATTTTCCTGAGAAAGCAGTCCATATGGTACCATATTTGCAAGCAGTAGATTCCTATAAGTACCCTATACTTTGTTCTTCATATCTTAAATCAAGATTTTGAACACATAAAATAAAATTTAGTATATTTAATTCCCTGTGTTTTCAGATGCATTAGTTTGTTTCAGTTTACATAGATTTGACCTAATCATTCTTTCCTCTTTTATCATTTCAACAATGATTTCAAGAATATTTTTATGTTTCATCTGGCATTTTTGGTTTTCACAGCAAGAAGTTCAGTATAAACACCTGGCTAGTCTTCTATACTAAAATAGGAGTTATTGTAAATTTCCATTAGATTTTTTTCTAGAAGAAGAATTACTTTTGAATCAAGAAGAACTTCAGTTCATTTCAGTTCCAACTATATGTCAGTCATCATGTTGGGATATGGATGATAGTTTGGTGAGATTTATATTCTGATAAATGTAATAACTATTAAATATTAATAAGAAATTTAATTATTTTGTATTTCTTTTGAAAATTTCAATCTTGCCTGTGTTTCTGTCACATCACTGTGTTATTGATAAATGATTTGTTTTAAGTAATTCTAATGTTAGTGTTTTTAGTAACTAGACTCAGACTAAGATCCAAACTTCTAAACAGTAATTAGTTAATGTTAAGGTGCTACAACAGAAATAAAGGGACATATTTTAATTACAGAGAAGATAAGAGGACATGAGGCATATATTCACAGCAACGTTGTATTGAGCTATCAAGACTACCATAGCAATTGATTACATTGAATCCTGGGTAATAAAGTCCTAATTGGAATAGATATTTCAGAATCGACTCCATGGCAACATAGGCTTAAAATACTTGCATGTTGGAAGAAAGAATTGTGAATTCTCTGTACATTTAAGCCCCAAAAGTGCAGGGGAAGTGTATAGAGGTAGGATTATGGCAGAAAACAGAAAGAAACCTCTTTAAAAGTTTCTTTGTATATGGAAAAGGATTTAAAACATAACCTACTATAGAACTGAACTGAGTGCCTATTTGTTGGTGACCGTTTTTTGACAGAACTGGGAAAAAGCTAATTCCTTTCAAGTTCCTCAAATTTTGCATCATCAAAAAAGCAATGCCTTATAAAGTTTCCTACTATTAAATATAGCAGTCTAATCATTTACAATAATCATATTTTTATAAGTTTTGAGGGGCAGTGGAATGTTTATTTTTCAATTCCATACAGTTCATGATAGAACACATATAAGTAATATAAATCTTAGTTCATAAAGATCTATCAACATATCATTTATCCCTTGGCAAATGTTTGTTACAAACAACTTGATAAACTGGATAAGAATTAGTTATATATTCTTGAGGGTATTTTTCTGATTGTAAAGAATTAAAAGAATATCTGTAGAATTTAAAAAGATTTTTCTTATTATCAACTATATGAGCAGCAAAGATTTAAAATACAGATACAAATTTAACCATTTTTATGGAGCTATCTAAATCAAATGCCTTATTATATTTACTCAGCAACTAATTTGGAAATATTATAGTTGAATAAATAAAAATCTAAAATTTAGGGAGTATCTGGTACCAAAATATCTAAAATTCCCAACCTACTCAACAGAAACTTAAGTGAGCTAAATATGTTTTTAACATCCAGAAACTTCACATTAACAAAATTATTCCTTAATATTGAAGAAACAATCATATTACTTAATGCAGCTCCAGGCATCAGAACTCACTGAATGTATGTAAGGTGACCCAGCGAAAAATGGGATGCAAGCATTGAGGATTTAAGAATTGAGTTTCTAGAAAAGGGTAGGGAAATACTTCTTATAGCACTCTAAAATGGCACATTTTTTTCCATTAGCAGATAAATAAAAGTACAATAAGCCTCACTAAAACTTGCTCCCTCAGCTTTTACTCTATTTCAGACAAATTACCTACATTAGTTTTAATCTTTTCCACAACTAGGAAAAATTAACAATAATTAAAAGAAAAGAAAATTAGCAAAAGTCATTTCTCATATCACAGGTAAACAGTTATAGGGTAACTAATTTGCTTATGGCTATATAAATAATAATGATAAGGCAAGAATCTGAAACCATTATTTAATTTTTTCCATGTATATGTATGTGTATGTGTGTGTGTGTGCATGTGTGTTTAAGACAGGATTTCTCTGTGCAGTTCATGATGACCTTGAATTCACTATGTTCACTATGTAACCCAGGCTGACCTAAAGTTCACATGATCCTCCTGCTTCAGCCGCCAGAGTGCTGGGATTACAGACTTGCACCACCAGACCCAGCCTGAAATCATTTCTCATCTACTTTAAACCTATAACTCTTTCTACTATGTTGTCAGCTTAATGTTTAATGTTGTTATCAAAGAAAATGTCCACAGCTTTGTTAGATATATATTTAAAATTGTGTATGTGAATCATACAAGTGACCCTGTTTAAAGTGCTTTCATGTTAATTAAATTACTTCCAGTGTTTCTTCTTTCTCTCATATCTATACTTTTCCATGTTTAAAGCATTACCTGAAAGTAGCTATAGATTAGTCTTCTTTTATACATATTAAATATTTAAATTTTAGTTGCTGATTACCATACTGTTCTATAAGCCCTTCGCTCCTTGCTCTCCGAATAGCTATACTTACAAATAAATGCCTCAAAATGAAAAATTGAGAATAAATAAAATGTTTCACTTTTAAAAAAACATTCATTTTGTGAAAATGCATAAGAGATACCAACTCTTTCTCTCTTTCATATAAAAAGGAAAGTATTCACATGGAAAACTCCACAGGCACATGGAATATAAAGAAAAAAGGTGACTTCAAATTTAGATACAGACATTCATATATGTTGGAGAAAATTTGACATTTTGTGATATGAATTAGTGTACATGAATGTACTCCATAATTGGAAATTCTTTTAATGTAGTTTTTATCCCTTGGGAGATATATCTAGCCTAGGAACTTTAAATAAGTCTTTATTAAAAAAATGTACTTGATTAAGTGAGATCAACCTTGTAAACATTCATGTTATTAAATAAGTGTATATTTAATGAGCATTCATATGTCTCTATAGTTTTTAAAATTTATTTTTCTTAAAGGTCTGATCTTGTACTTAAAGTACAATTGGGGTTATCAGACAAATTTGTTCCATGACCTTATTTTATATTCCCATAACACCATGGCAGAGGATAACAAAATGAAATTGCCTAAACTTCAGTTTCTTTATATAATAAAATGGATTCACAGGATTTTTATGAGGTCTTTAGCTAGTGGTTGTTATGGTTTGTATTTGGATGGCCCCCCATGCATCATATAATCATGGATGCAGTTGAGTATGGCATTCATGATTGATTTGTTGTCTGGCACCAAGATTGGTGTTGTGATTGGCATACAGGTACTGTATGCCAGGAGATGGCATAGAGTGTAAGGGTGGAAAGAAGTTATGTCTTTCTTCTTTTTTTTCTATTTTCTCTTGATGTTTGTGGTGGCCATTAATGGTTGTTCCACCATGCCACCCTGCCTTGAAGCCAGCTGAGTATGGACTGAAATCCCCGTAAGAAGTTAGACTTACCTTGCTTCACTTTGGATGTTAGGTGCTTTGTCTCAACAATGAGAGAAAAGTAACTAACACAGAATTTAGTACCAGAAGAGTGAGGTTGTTTCTATGGCTATACCTGATCATGTGGTTCAAGAGCCTTTGGAAATTGCTCATAGGAAGTTTGAGAAGGTTCTGAGATATCACCTGAGTGCATAGAGCTGAAACAGCTTAGGTCATTCTGTAGGGGAGATTCTAGTCAGAGTTTAGGAGACCAAAAGATTGCTAGAAAGCCTACAAGTAAAGACCAGGGTTGAGAGGTTTCTGCTGGGAAGAAGTATTGCTTTGACTGATGGACCCCACATGATGCATTATGGCTTAGCAGAAAGTTTGTCTGCATTTTGCTCATGTCCAGAGACTTTGCCTGAGACTGAGATTAAGGTTGATAGACTGATTAATCTGGAAAAAGAAATCTCAAGGCAGTCTAATGTTGAGGCAGTGACATACCTATTCTTGGGGGCTTTTAGTCAGACTTATGTTGTGAATCAAAAGCAAAGAGCCCAGAAGGATGATTTAAAACGTTGGGTGTTTGACCACAAATCTGTGGACTGTAGAGATAGAGTTGATACATAAATTTCTGAGAAGGAATACAAAAATAAAGAAGATGGCCTGGGGGCATCCCAGGAAGCAGTGGGTCTCTACACTTCGCAGCCTCAAAAGTGAAAAAACTGAAAGACTTTGCTCAGAGGAGAAAGCTGCAGAACATCATGTTCCAGAGTGGCAATGGAGGATACAGGAGGTTCCAAAATGGTGGCTACACCAGATGCCAGGATGGCAGCATCATAGAAAAGCTGTTCTTCATAATCAGGATCAGAGAGCTCAGTGATCCAGGCACTTGACCATACAGCCCAGAGAGCGGAAAGCCTGGCTACTTCTCAAGCTGGCAGTGGACCTCAGCAGCATCTACATGGCTCAGGCTTTAGGCAAATGGAAAATTCATGAGTTCTGAGGTTTAGGCAGCTTCCACCCTGAATTCAGAAGGCTTAGGAGGCCGAGAATGTGTCCTAGAGAGAGTAATGTGTGAAGCCAAAGGTGCAATGAAGACCACAGAAATTTGGAAAAACCAGAAACGTGTATCATCCAAGGAGAGTTGCAAAGACTGAGCAGACTTCTCCAACTGTGGGAAAGTGTCCTCCTGAAAGTGTCATGGGGTGGTGCAATTCAAGCCTTTTAGAACTTGGGCTGAGTGTGGAACTCCAGGACTTAATGTTTGCACTGCTGGATTTTGCACTTGCTTTGGTTCCAATGCTTTGTATTCCCCTATGGGAAACTTTTGGAATGATAATGTTTATCTTATGCCATTGTATGTTGGAAGTGTTTAACATTGTTTTCATTTGTACAGGGGCTTGCAACTAAGAGTGTGCCTAAGATCTCGGTGGAGACTTGAGACTTGGACTTTTCAGCAATGCTGAAATTATAAGGACTTTGGCAACTCTTGGAGATGAACTAAATGTCTTTTGTATACAGGTTGTACGTGAGTCTTTGGAGGGCCAGGGGTGGAATGGTACAGTTTCTGTTTGGCTGGATCACTCATGGATGCAGTCTTAGATGCAGTCATGGATGCAGCTGAGTCTAGCATTCATGATTGGTTTGTTGTCTGGTGCTAGGGTTGGTGGTGTGTTTGCTGCACTTGCTCTGGGGTGGAGATGGCATACATTGTAAGGGCTGGAAGAAGGTGTGTCTTTTGTCTTTTGCTGTGTTCACTCTTTCTTTCTGTGGTGGCCATGAACAGCTGCCCAACTATGCCATCCTGCCTTGGAGCCAGCTGAGAATTGACTGAAACCCTCAAAACTGTAGGAAATAAACCCCCCTTGCTTCGCTTTGAGTGTCAACAATGAAAGAAAAGTAACTCGGACAGTGTTATATACATAAAAATTATTAAAATATCTGATCAGACCATAGTTACTAGTATACCTAGTAATAGGGAAATTGATTTATAATAATTATAAATATTAAAATGTCTGATTATACCACAAATTTTCAATGATATACCTATCTATAGGGAAATTGATTTCTAAGAAATGTCAATATTATAAATAAATTAGTTAAAGTTAAAGCATTTATTTAGGTATCTCATAAGTTTGAAGGAAAGTTTTCTTACAAATTCATCAGAGAAACTGAATCATTCAGAAATATATACCTAAGCTACTCTCTAATTTCTGCCTTATAGGCACTATGAGGTTATAAATGTTTGCAAGTCACTAAATTCATGGTAATTTTTTGCAAAGCAATAAATACAATAATATAGGAGGATTATATGTTTATATCTCTAGGTACAATTGACTTTAATCAGTGGATGCATTTAATGTTATCTGAAGAAGAAAAACCTAAGTAATTAAAGAAGTGATGTAAATACATGAAATGGGAAGGGAATTCAAAACTATAAAAAAGAGTACTTTCAAAGAATGTAGACTAATCTTTCTCTCATGTTGTTTGTATGTTTTATATTAATAAAATTACAAAATGAGATTTTTCCTTCACTAAATATGTAGATTGTAACAGAAGATACAGTTTATCTGTGATTATTTTGAAGTTAAAAAGAAAGCATTAAATTTCAGAAACCAAATGAGAGCAAAAATACATCTGGAGTAAAATTTAAGTTTGCTTAGAAGGCTGAAGCAAATAAGAACAAATCTCATACAAGGGTTTTGGCCAATTCAATAATATGGATTTCGATTAGGTCATTTATGCATTTAAGTTTGTGCTTGATATTCCCAGGGGGATATGGATTAGTTCTTACCTTGAAGAAGGAGCAGCTCATCAATTATACTCCAGGGGATTGGTAAGATGATAGGAAAACAATGATGACCTCGACATTTCACTTACAAGCAATAGTCAAGTAAAGAAATAGGTCATTTGTCATATTTTCATCTCTGGTGTTATCTTGTTTAAAAACACTCTTCACATGATCTTAGTCATCTCCCTTTGGTGAGACTTTTATTACGAACACTAATTTTTACTTTCTTAAATGGATACTGTAGCACAACCAAGAAGCAGAGTTCAAAGAGCTAACATAGGCCCATTGGGTTGATTCCTTCTTTTAACTAACTTCTGCTCAGTAGACAAATTCTTGAAATAACAAAGCAGCACAAGGTCTTAGATTTACTCAAAGGGATGGAAAAATATGGATCACAGAAAAATCCTCCTTACTCTAGGATCACTCAGGTGATCTTTTAGAGGGAAAGTATGAAAACAAATATGTACAATAATTTTAAAAAATGTTCTTATGTCAGCAGCTATATCCTCTGTTGCTACCATAGCAATGACTAGGGCATATGTATCAGTGATGAAGTGTTTTGTAAGTGATTTACTATTTAAGAGTTAAAAAGTTGCATCAATTTCCTATTTTTTCACTGTAAAAATTTCAAACATTCAGTTTCAATATGAATATCTTTTTAACTTGTCTTCAGTTCTTTCTCACAACCCCACCACCATATAACTTTACTGTGAATCACTATATTTTTATATAAATTTGCATTTGGTTGTTGTACAAATGTACTGATATAGTAGTACATATTGTTTTACAGTTTTGTTCCCTGCAATTAATAATGCATCATGTATATGTGTTCCTATCTGTGTCCATAGATTCTGGATTCACAGGTGGCAGTATTTTATTATTATATGGAATCATCATACCTCTGATGATACTTTATGTACTTTTATCTACAGTTACAAATTTGGTACATAGATTTTTTTATCAAAAATAAAAGATAGTGAATTCTTATTTAAAACACTTGCAAGTACTTTGCAAAACTATCTTGAGTAGGAAAAATGCTGGGAGGCACAATCAAAATGCTAGATATTATTGGAGAAGCCAGCTAAAGGCCTCAGTTGCCTGGGATCATGGCTGCTGGGCCTACTTTTCAACCAAGAGCATCACAGAAGTCCCCTGAAGGCATCAGCTGCCTGGGACCTCAGCTGCTGGGTACCTCCTTCCACCAGGAACATCACAGAGGCCCGCTGAATGCCTCAGCTGCCTGGGACTTCAGCTATGGGGACTGCCCCTCCACTGGGAGCATCATGGAATCACACTGAAGGCCTCAGCTGCCTGAGACCACCACTACTGGGTCCGCCCTTCCACCAGGAACAGCAGATAAGCACACCAAAAGGCTGGCTCCCTGGGACTGCTGTTTCTGGGTCCAACGTTCCACTGGGAACATCACAGAAGACAGTGGAAGGCCTCAGATGCCTGGGACCACCTCTGCGGGGCCCTCTTTTCCAACAGGACCAGTGGGTAAGCACGGGCTTCCAACAGGAACATTGAGGAATCCCTCTGAAGGCCTGAGCTGGCTGGTACTCCCACCACTGGGCCTGCCCCCCCACTGGGAATACTGAGGAAGCCCGGCAGAGGCTTGAGCTGCCTGTGATGGCCACTGCTGGGCCTGCCCTTCCACTGGGAACATAGGAACATTGGATTACAGTGGATTACCATGCTGGCTGGATGAGAGACTCAGGAAACCCTCACCCAAACAGAATAATTCAGCAGGTTCCAATCAGTGTGGGGAGTTTGCTCCATAACATAGAGATCTGCTGTGGGTAAAAAGGAACAGAAGTGAAATTCTCTCCAAATGTAAGACATTGGTGAACCTGGTAAGAGAAGGAGTAGCCCTCTCTCCCACACAGAGAACATCAGACAGGTTGAGGAGTGTGCCAAGAATACCCCCCCCAACTTAGAGAAAATTAAAAGAAATAATGAGACCCCCAGTGACACTGTAGGGACTCAGCTGACACAAACATTGTAGCCAGAGAGATCTGGTGACCTGCAACAACCTGAAGATATAACAGCAGCAGGAACTGAAAGTTACCCTACATCAATACTTCTAGGCTGGTGAGCCCAGAAAGAATATTGGACTCACCCAACATGCCCTATAGGAGGAAGTCAGGACACTGGACCCCCCCTTCACTGTGGTACCCAGCAAACACGCACTACAGAAAGTTGTGACTGTTGGGATAGAAATACCAGATATTTACCCAAACAGTGAAAATGACTAAAAGAAAAGGCAAAATAAAACCCAAACATCTAGTCCATTAGGATCAAGTACAAGCGATAATGAAAGAGAGGACCTTAAAATTCATACACCAAAAATCTCTGCAAATATAGCAAATGAAGTAAAGAAACAAATCAATGATGCTCTACAGGAACTCAAATTAGAAATAATGCCTTATGTAAAGAGAAAAGCAACAACCTTAGTAAATGTGTTTCTCAACATAACTAAAGAAGAAATATATAAAAAATAAAGGAGCACTGGAAATTGATAAAAACTTTGAATGAACAATGCATAAAATAAGCAGAATCCATGAAACAAATTCAAAGAGATATGTAAGAAATAAAAAATTGTGTTGAAAGCCTGCAAGCCTGAAGATCCATTTAAATGAAGCTAAGGATAGAATTTCAGACCTTGAGGACAGGATCACAGATAGTGGTCATGAAAGAGAACTTATCAAAACAACAAAGCAGCATGAAATGATAATCCAGCAGTTTCAAGATGATGCCAGGAGAAACAATGTTAGATTAATAGGCATCAGTGAGGAGGCAGGAGAAAACGTAAAGGATATATCTAAGCTATTCACAGAAGAAATGGCAGAAAATTTCCCAAACATGGGAGAAAAATCTGATATACAAATAAGAGAGGTATATACAATGCCAAAAAGTCATAACCAACAGAAATCTATACCCAAACATATAATAATTAAGATCTCAGACACACAGCATAAAAACAGAATACTAAAAACCATTAGAGAAAAGACATAACTCACCTACAAAGGAAAGCCTACTAGAATCACAGCTGACCTCTCAGTGCAAACCTTCAGGTTAAGACAAGCTTGGAGTGAAGTATTTCAAGCCCTAAAAGAAAACAACTTTCAACCCAGAATGAT
>PVJX010007972.1:44649-68037 GCA_004027295.1 Dolichotis patagonum | reverse complement strand
TAAGAGGACATATTATGGTAATCATCCCTAATTTTCCTATCAACTTAATCTGAAGCCCTTTATAACTTATACTGTCTTATTATGACTGATCTTATTTGAATCTGGGTTGTTAGATTGCTACTTTGTATTGACTGATTTTATTTAAATCTGTTGTGATGGATAGCATCAAGTCTAAGAGTATAGGCAACTACACTGAAGACGACAAGATTCACTAAGATACCCACTCTGCTTTGATTATTACTTGCTTTTGAAGTCTTATAATGTCTCTAATGCTTCATTTTTATTAATGTTGTTATATACTGCTGAGACACCATGGTAACCATTGTAGATCACCTTGTATTGTGGTTTTATGTGACTTTTCTGCCTCATGCTTTTCTAGGAATTGTTTTGTTTTATCTTGCTTTGTTTTGTTTTACCTGCTAATACAGTAATGATAGATATACATGTAGAGACTCATGCATGTGTGGAGCTTATAAACAGTTTCCGAGAACCAACTATATAACACATGTTGAAATGAACAACTACTTTGAAGAAAAAGAGACACTACAATACCCATTGCTGACTCCATAATGTCATGATGTCAAGTCCAGCAAAACTATCACTTTTTGTTCAAAGTGATCTTAGCTTGCTTTGCCTTAAGTTCAACACACATTAAGGTATGGACAGCTGTTCTGAGGAGAATGAGAGACACTATGACAGCCATTGTTGGCTTCCCTAATATCTGGTCTTGAAGACCTGTAATGCCCTCCTTGTCCTGCTCAGATCAATTCCGTACTAGGTTGTTTCATGTGAATTCCCTTTATGTGACAATATGGACAACTATTTGGAAGAAAACAAGAGTCAATATGATAGAGAGTGAATATCTCCGATTGTCTAGTTGTGAAATTTTTGTCTCTTACATTGCTTTCTTGTCATCCTCTTTGCTCTGTTTTGTTGTGTTTAATTTTACCCTTTTGATATAATTGCATGTATATTTGAGTGGGTAAGATGGATGACCATATTGATGTTTTTGTCAGATCGTGGAGCAAAGCTGTTAACAGTCTCACTGTTTGAATGTCTACTTTGTATGTTTTAACTTTGTAATTTGAACAACTATTTCCAAGAAGTCAGTATGTAATTTGTCAAGTAATACTTTCTTAGGTTTTTTTTTTTTGTTGTTGTTTTCCTTTTTTCCTTGGAATACTGTATTGTCGCTACCCTTTATTCTGTTTTGTTTTGTTTTTTCTCTTTAAATAAAATGATTTTAAAAAAAATAAAGAGAAATGAATTGCTTCCAGGCCCACATCTGAGCTCTCTGCTGAGAAACGGATTGTTTCCACGATAACTCTATTCAAAAGTGGGTCCTGGGAAATGAGCAGGCCAGTGCTGGGACTATGCATACCCTGCCTAACAACAGATGTTTCTGTACTTCAAACAAAACCCTGCTGTCTTTTTAAGGCTCTAAAATGTAGAAATATTAAAAATGAATTTTGGCAAATAGTTTCTTTTATTTCAATAAATTGTATCATAGTACCCATATAATTTTTTCACAACTACCCATTAAAAAGATTGACAAATCTTTAATAAAGTAAAATTTATAAACACCTTAAATAATGTGTAGCAAGTGAATGAAATCTACAAATTAAAATTATTTTGCTAATATCCAAACTGCTGATTTTAGCAAATGCTAAAATTAACTGGTTTATTAAATGTGGTAATTTTTCTAACAAAATTCAATTGGGGAAGAAGTGATATATTTAAGCCTCTGACAAGGATGAAAAGTGGGTGCTTTCGCTACAGAGGGAACGGAATTCCCGGTTATATTACTGTTCTGGCTCATCAGCGCTCACAGACTCTGTGTGGTTTGACCACGTCCAGCAGCGTTAGGCAAAGGAAATTGAAGGTGCGCTGGGCTGACACACGTTTTCATCATACAAATCTTCTGGTAGTTCCTCTTCATCTCCATCAGGAAAATACGTAGGGAACGGTAGACTTTTACTGAAATCTTTATATGCAGGCAGGTGAGAATCTCTGATCTGGAGAGAAAAAGCAAAATATTAATAAATACTATTAATTAAAGACTGTTGTGAAAGATTACCTGTTTCTACATTTTCTCACATGATGAATAATACAGCTATTACATACATAGAGGCAAAAGAACTCAGCCAGTGTATTACGTTTAATTCCAAAAAAATCTGATTAATCAAATGACAGAAACACAATCCTTCTCTAATCAGCTACCTCATAAGAATATCACCAATGATTACTTTATAAAAGTTATATGTCATTGACTAACAAGATAAATCTTATTTTAAAATTACTATTCAAGTATCAGTTATATCCAGATTTACTTTTCAAATACAAAGATCTGATGTGAACTATAAACCTAACACCTGATAATTATCTATTTTGTTATCTATATTGTCTATTTTTATCATTTTATTTTCAATTTTTATAGCAGCTTTACTTACATTTCATAAGCTACATTCTTACTGAGAAATTAAATATTTAGCAAAATCAATAATAAGCCTGTAGGATTTTATAACAGGTCTGTTAACTGTTTTCCCAAACAATTCTGTCTGCACATTCATAACCCAGGGAATTTAAATATAGATACTGACATGATTTAAAATGTTAGGTTTTATTTTTGGAGAATATTATTGGGTTCCTCAAAATTTCGGACTTATTTTATAGCCTTTAGAGAGAGAGAGAGAGAGAAAAAAAAACCTCTTGTAATTATCTCCACTGAGAAAAATAAGTCTTATTCATTAGGCAATAAGAAATGAGTAATTTAGTTGAAATAACTACACAGCTGCTATAAACAACTAAGTACAAAAAATAGGTCTATTTTAATGTCTCTCAGAATTACAAGAAATTATTAGTATACTGCCCAGAAAAATATAATTTGTTTAATTTTTTCCAATTTAGTCTTTGGTTGAACCTTAACTATGATGAAGACCAATAGATAAAACTTTGTGTAAATTTGATAAATAAAAATTATTATAAATGATTCAAGCAGGTAATTCTCAGTGCTTTTACACTTTTATATCTATTATATTAAGGAATGTTTCACTGGTTGATAATATATTCTAAGTATAAACATTATAGTTCCAAAACTCACTGATTTGAAATATAAACGATGATGTCTCATCTAAATATTTTCATCTTGAACACTCTAAAATGAAGGGTCAAAAATGTACGGATAATATATGGATGTATTTTCTGTGTAGTTAATCTAACCCTTTATTATTTTCCTGCTATCACTAAGAGTCCCTCAACTACCTACCATTATTTGTATGTCTACTCACTCAGTTTGAATGCTTTAAAACCAGGCTAACACTGAAAATAAAACTTAAATTATGTATAAGGACATAGGGACAGTCAGAAATGAGCAGTATATAATAAAGCAACTATGTTATGTTTTAAACAATAGTTCTTTAGTTTCTTTTAATACATTTAGTGAATTTCAATAGCAACAATAACCACAAAAAAGCACTTAGGCTACTTAAACAGGCTGGTTGTCCCAAGACTATTTCTACTAACTTTAGAATCTTAAAAAAAAATAGTTATTGAACTGAGGATATAGCTCAGTGGCACAGCACTTCCTGGCAAGTGCAAAGTCCCAGTTCAATTCTTGGTACGAAAAAAAAAAAAAGTTACTGGTGGCTCAAATATTTGAGGGAGCAAAAGCTTCTGGGAGACAGAAGGATGTTAAGGAGCTGCCTGCTCACTAGACAGGGGCCCAGTCCTCCTGGACCAGAGGAGCTCAGTCCTTGTATCCATCACTGGAAGGACAGAAACAATGGGGTGAACTGGTGCATCAACCTTTTGATACTGAAACAAAAACAAAATCACAGAACACTTCCTGACATGAACATCCTAATATTTGGGACAGACATTTAAGGTCATAAAAGACATCTACTTAGTTGCCATATTTCAAAGGTTTTGTTTTTTAAGATGAGCTCTTTTTGTTGAAGTATATTGATAATATATTGACTAGTCTGCTAATAGTTCAAAGGATACTAGACATTTCTCTAATGCTAAAATTTCTCAAAATATATGTAGACTTCTCTTTTGGAACTGCCTTTATTGTATCTTCTAAATATTTTCTGTGACAGCAAACCATCATCAGTTATAAAGGGCAATAGTTTTTGAAGCAAAACTATTCACTGAAGTGAATGTTGAATCTGCTAGTTTATAAACCACTTACAATAATCACATCAGACTATCACTATACAAAATAAATTTTTCAAGACAGTTGACTACTAATCCCTGTTGGTGCCAAAGAAGATACAGATGTGGTACCTGAGCAGTCACAGCAGTGCTAAGACCCAGAACCCGCTATACAGTAAAATGAGCAGAAAAGGAGGATTTGACAGAATTCAACAATTTTCTGCTGTTCAGTGTAATTTTATTATGGAAGGTAATCCTGTTTTCCCTTGTATTGTGCTGTGATATTCATAACTGGTAATCTGGAATGCGGAACTACGGATATGCTGAACTATGAAGGTTAAAATGTAATGGGTAACTTAGTCATTGAGGACTGGAAACGTGAAAACCCACAAACTTAAAAGTAGAAAAAGAATTTGCAAACCTCATTCAGATACATTTTCCTTTATAAAAATGAAAATAATTCAGTATAGAAAGAAATGTTTCAGAAAGGGAATTTTAAAAAGTAACAATCCTTGTTAAATTTAGAAAAATATGCCTTGTTCAAGTAATGGAGTGTACTTTAAGAAATAAGGGTGGGTCAGTGGTGGAATGGATTGGGTACCTAACTACATATCAGAAAAATAAGAAGTATGTATGGTAGCCCATGTCTGTAATCTCCACACTCTGGTTGGCTGAGGCAGGGGGACTGCAAATTGAAGCATAGCTTGGGCAACTTAGTGACTTAGCAATAACTTGACTCAAAATACAAAAGGGCTAGGGATAAAGTTTAGTGCAAAGGCCCAAGGTTCAATTTCCAGTACCACAAAAAACAAAACACAACAACACACTCCTCATGACATCCAATTTTTTAAAATCTGAGGATTAAATTTTAATATATTTTTGTTATGTGTGTTGGAAAAAAATCAATGAAGAGTGTATTTCTGGGAATAGCTGGCATCACTTGTACTACAAATCTATTTTCAGAATGGAGGACTTGAAATTCCAAAGGGACAGAATTTATATTGTGCTGGCCTAAATCCCAGGCAAAATACTTATTTTGTATCTTAATGGAAATGCATCTCTGAGAGCTTAAGAGTTTTTCTTTAAATACATCTGTATGAGTTCTTTTTGATTTTTTCTTAAAAAAGTGTGTATTTTAGGAAACCATTTAGTATAATCTGAGCATAGCTAGTACTAACAGAGAGTCACTCCTAGCATGCTTGCCTCCAGCCACCTTTCTGAATGGACTCTTACTTACTAACACACATATTTCCAATTCCTTTGCCAAAGTAACTCTTGAAAAAAATCAAACTTTTCTTTTTGGAAGTTCAGAGATATTTTGTTAATAGTTTAATCCTAATGTCTTCTTTACAGTCCTCAAGATTCTTCTGCCTACTGGTTTTATTCATTTCACAGGTTCTTGTTTTTAGAGATGTGTAAGTTAAGGTTATTTTATAGTACACTTTCATTTAGGTGTTACTAAAAAGCATATTTCAGTTCAGAATATGTGGAAAAACATATTCCATATATTCAAACAATAGAAAATAAAATAAGTGCATACCTTTACTAAGCAATTTTTATGTCCAGGTACGGAACCATTTACATAGATTATATTGTATTTTGTGTTTATTCTCCAGACCTAAAACAAAAAGTGAGACCAACCTTTAAGAGTTAAAGCTTTGAGAATATACTTCTCTTAAATATTGCTAAAAGCTGAGAAAACAGCCTATACAGTAATACTATTAACACTGTAAAATGTCAAATAAGCAGGGAAAAATTTCAAATCCTATTGGATGACTTGCAATATAAGATTATTAGATATAAAAGTCTTAATGAAGCAGCAGAAAATTCTCATTTTAAATAAAAATGTAACTGATGATCAAGAGTCTTTGAATTTATCAGTAAGACTCTATTGGCATCACTAAGAATTCAATTTTGTTTTCGGTTAACACTAGCTTCCCTAACTAGAAATTGAGAATTCACAATTCACTGTATCTAATTTCTAAATTAAATGGGTTCAACAGACATTCCAGGGGGTCCATCTGCAGACTGCCTGTTTTAGGACCTTTCAGGCTCCATAATCACAGAAGCCAATTCTCCTAATAAATATCATACTACACATCATCTATTTCTGTACACCCTCTCTCCCTTCTCCGGAGAACCCTACTATCATTACATAAACTTTGAGAACTTTTACTGCTCAAAATTTACATATAATATATATGCATATATAGGAAGAACATGCACCAAAATGTAACTAGTGATTATCTTTGGGTGCTGTTCCTATAGATGGCTTTATTTTCTTTGTGCTTTCCATGTTTTGAAACATAAGGAAACATATGCAGATATCAGCTATTGTAATAAAAATGTAATTATACAGCACTCATAATACAACTTATTATACATACTTCTAAAGTTAGTACAGATTGATATTTTTAGTGCTGTCTTTTCCCTCTATTTTAACTGTTTCTCTCCTCTTTACTGACATCCACTTCTATCCACCCAAACTGACATATAATCCAAGAGAACTTGGTATATAATGCTCCATTTTTCTTTGTGACTATGTAATAGCATAGCAACATATATGTGTGGGGAGCTTCTGTTCACTTGTTATAAAAAGAGAGTATTAGGGCTGGGGATTTAGCTCAATGGCTTAAGTGCCTGCCTGGCAAGTACAAGGTCATGAGTTCAATCCCCAGTACCGGAAAAAAAAAAAAAAAAAAAAAAAAAGAGTATTATACCTAATGCACTAAATCTTCTCTCCACGTAATATTTTGTGGAAATCTTCCAGGTCAAATAAAATTTTTTCTTTTTAATGACTGTACATCTTATGGCTTAGATGTTAAATGAATATATATTACTACCATTACCACTGTAACTGTAACTGTCCCACACAACTCACACATCCTTAGCCCCTTAAACTGCAAAGCTTATTAGAACTGCACACAAACAATTATTAAATAGATGCTTTGATGCCTTACGTGTTCCTGAAAGAGGCACATTACAAACTTACTTTCAGTCCAAATGATGTCCTGTATCTGTTTCCCATTTGTCCAGGCATTTTGGTTCCTGGCCAGACTCTGGCAATGTCCTAAGGGCCACAATCAAAGTTAACACTTTTCAGTACTCTTGATTTCAGACAGAATTGGTCAAATCACAAACCAAACTAAGAACAGGAATTACTAAGAAATTCTATTTTCACCCATTCTGCTAGGTCCAATAAAGAACTGAACACTGATTCAGACACATTTATTCTTGGAGGATTTTCTTTCTAATTAGACAAAAACAAGTAATTTAGACAAAACAAATACAGAGTAAGAAACAGACTGAGGGGGCAAATTCAGTAATAAGAGAGCAGTAACTGACTTAATGCTGGCTATGAATAAAATAAAGGAAATACACACACATCACACCGTCACTCAAAGGCAAAAGTGGACTGAGTAGTCATTTTCAGCTAAGCTTCTGCATTAAACTCACATGACTGGTGCTAGAAAGGTTCTACTGCTGTTTGCTTTTGATGTTACTTGCCTGAACCAAAAATACTAAAGGACAGAATTAGTTATTACAACACTGTTTGTCATGCCCTGCTTGTCTCTGATTTATACAACTCAAACAACTTCACAAAGTCACTAATTTTAGCTCAGATAATGGACAATAAATCTGTATCTAAAGAAACACATTTTTAAAACATATACTGTCCCATAAATGCTAAATGGCAGTGACTCATACCCAATACAGCTCAAAAGACGGTTCTGAGGATCTCTACATCTATGTTCATTAAAAAAATTGGCTGGCCTGGAATTTTTTAGTTGCATCCTTCTCTGGTTTTGGAATCATGAATGCTAGTCTCTGGAGTAAGTTTGGCAGTACTCCTTCCCTTTCAATTTCATTAAGAGTCTGAGGAATACCAGCATTAGATTTTCCCTTAAGTTCCTGTTAGAATTCAATGGTGAACCCATTGGAACCTGGGCTTTTAGTAGTTTTTTTTTTTTTCTTAAACTGTCATAATTTCATTGTCTGTTATTGGATTATTCAGCAATTTTATATCTTCTTGGTTCAGTTCTGGTAAGTCATCTGAATCAGGAATCTATCCATTTCTTCTGTATTTGCCAATTTGCTGCAGTATAATTTTTCAACATAGTTACCAATAATGTTCGGCACTTCAGAAATGTCTATTGTGATTAAACCTGCATTTCTAATTGCAACAATTGAGTCCTTTTTTTTCCTTTTCTGGGGTACGTTTGGCTAAGGGTTTATCTGTTTTGTTTATTCTTTATAGCTCTTGGATTTAGTTTTTTTATTTTTTAAGTTTCAATTTCTTTAACCTCTGCTCTGATCTATATAATTTCTTTCCTTTTAGTAGCTTTGGATTTGGATAGTTCCTTTTTTTCTAGGATCTTGTGGTACATTAATAAGTTACTTCTTTGGCTTTGCTCTGTTTTTCTGATGTGGGCATTCACAGCTGTAAGCTTTCCTCTTTGGGCTGCTTTCAGTATGTCTCATAAGTTCTGGTATATTGTATTAGCATTATCATTTGATTAAAGGAATGGTCACATTTCTTCCTTGATTTCTTCTATGACCAACTGATAATTCAAAAGTACATTATTTCTGTGTGTTTGCACAATTTCTGTGGTTTCTTTTGTCACTGACTTCTAGTTTGACTGTGCTATAATTGGATAATATGCACAGGCAAACATAATGTAACAAGTCATCAAAAAGATCATACCAAGTAGGCTTCAAGCCAGGTATGCAAGGATGATTCAAAATACACAAATCAATAAATGCAATACATCCCATAATCAGAAGCAAGGACAAAAATCACATGATCATCTCAATAGACGCAAAAAGATTTTGATGAAATGCAACATCTATTCATGATTTAAAAAAAAAAACCCTGAAGAAAACAGGTATAGGAGGACCTTATCTCAATCTGATGAAAGTCATTTATATCAAACCCACTACCAACATCATTCCAAATGGGAAAAAACTGAAAACTTTCCCTCTAAAATCAGGAATAAGACAAGGATGTCCACTATCACAACTCTTGTTCAATACAGCTCTCGAAACACTGGAGTAATCAGATAAGAAAAATAAAAGGGTTACCTACAGGAAAGGAAGATGTCAAATTATCCTTATTTGCAGATGAAAGGATCCTTTATCAAGAAGACCCAAAAAATTCTACCAAAAGACTCTTAGAATTAATAACCAAATTCAACAATGTAGCAGGACACAAAAATCAAGTGTTCTGACATAGAATACCAACAGTGATTCACTGAGAAAGAAATTAGGAAAACAATACCACTCACAATAACATCAAGCAAAATGAAATACTAGGAATTAACCTACCAAGGAAGTGAAAGACCTCTACAATGAAAATTACAGTACCCTAAAAGAGACTAAAGAGTACATCAGACAATGAAAAGATACCCCTAGGCAGAATAAATATTGTCAAAATGGCCATACTTCCAAAACCGATGTTAAATATCCCTACAGAAATGCAAATTAAAATACTGAGATTACATCTTACCCAGAAGGAATGGCCATCATCAAGAAATCAAATTGGAACAAATGGGCAAGGCTGTGGGGAAAAGGAATCTTACACTGCTGGTGGAAATGTGAACTAATACAATCACTGTCAAAATTAGTATCAAAATTCGTCAAAAAAAACTAAAAAGGGAAATACCATTCAACTCAGCTATTCCCCTTCTAGACGTCTTCCTGAAAGAGTTAAAAATATCATAGTACAGTGATAACATGCATCCCCATGGTTATGGTAGCACAAATCTTGAATGTAGGCTATATGCCTATGAATAGATGAATGGATAGAGAAAATGGCATTTATACACAGTGGAGAACTACACTGCAATAAAGAAAGATAAACGTTAGTCATCTTTAGGAAAATAAAAACAGATGCATCTTGAGGCCATAATGTGAAAGAAGTCAAACACACAAGCTTAAGTATCACGTGGTTTCTCTGATGAGAAACCCAAAACACAAATAAAGAGCAAAACAGAATGAGAGGAAATAGATTTTGGAAAAGGGAAGGGGACCAAGAGACAGGAGGAGAAGAGGATGAAACAATGAACTAAGATGTGTTACATACATGTACCAATCCCCTAGGAGGAATACAATCAGTAAGAATAAAAATTCAATTAAAAAAGAGGACAACTCTAAGTATTCCACACTACAGCTTAATACTCACTGTGTCTATATGTGCTGTGATAAGCACTGTACTTAACATTACTAAAGAAAGACTCATTTAGCCTTTCTAGTCCAATTTATACTTTTATTTCGTTATCCAATTCTTAGGAATATAAAGGCATTTACTAGCTAATCAATGCTTAATGAAAGTATACACACAAAACAGAACAGCATACATCATGACAAATAACTAACTTCGGTCATAAGACTAGATTCCTTTATAAGTGGTATTAAAAAAAAAACTTTTTAATGGCTGGGTGTGGTGGTGCACACCTGTAATCCCAGCATTTGGGAGGCTAAGGTAGGAGGATTGCTGTGAGTTTGAGGCCAGCCTGCGTTACACAGTGAGCTCAAGGCCAGACCAAACTACATAGTAAAACCCTGTCTCAAAAAGACAAAACAAAACAAACAAACAAACAACAAAGATTTACTGAGATACAATCTACATATAACACATTTTACCCTAGTAAGGCTTACAACTGAATTTTTTACAATATTCAAGAGTTGTGTATTACTATAATCAGTTTTAGAACAAATCAACCTCAGATAGAAATTCCATACTTACTAGTGGCCACTCCCCACCTCCACAGCCTTATGCAATCACTAATTTAATACTGCCTCCATAGATGTGCCTCAGACATTTCATATAAGCCGAATCCTAGAGTGTGTGTTCTGGCTGCTTTTCACATAAACATTAATATTTTCAAGGTTCATCCATGTCGCAGAGGTGTCAATTCCTCATTTTATTTTATTGATAAATATCCCATTGGACAAATACAGGAATTTTAACATGTATTCAAATGGTAAACATCTGGATTGTTTTTACTCTTTGGCTCTTATGAATACTGTTGCTATGAACATTCACGTGTAAATTTTAGTGTGCATGTTTCCAATCTTCCTGGGTTTATACTACGAGCAAAACTGATGGACTGCACAGTAATTTTACATTTAACTTACTGCTAAACTGTTTTCCGAAGCGGTTGTACCATTTTACATTCCTGAGACCAATGTACGAGGGCTGTGATTTCTCTATATTCTTGCTCACATTTGTCATCACGTGCCTTTTAAATTATGCTATACCAGTGTGTGTAAAGTGTTATCTCATGATTTGTATTTCCTTACTGGCTCAACATGCTGAACATCTTTTCACGTGCTTACTAGCTAACTGCATGTATATATCTTCTTTGCAAAAATATCTATTCAGGTTCTTTGCCTATTTTGTAAATTGGGTTATTTTTGTACTACTGGTTGTGAGAGTTCCCTATATATTCTAGGTAGGATTTTGATTTACAAATACTTTTTTCCATTCTATGAGTTGTCTTTATTTTCTTGACGGCACTGTTTGAAGCACCAATGTAGCTTTTATGGAGTCATCTATCTACATTTTCTCTTTTGTTTGTATGCATGGTTTAAAGTTTTTGTCTGTCTGGAGGTCACAAAGATGTACTCCCACACTTTTTCAAAAAGTTTCATAGTTTTAGTTCTTAACTTTTGTATTTTTGATCTACTAATTTTTATAACATTTTTGCACAATTAAATAAGTTCATATTTATAAAGTTGAAAAGTCAATAAAAAGAACTGATAAACTACAAAATGTGGTATCTGCACACAATGGAGCACTACTCTGCTATAAAAAAAGATAAACCTGAGTCATTGGTAGGCAAATGGATGGACAATGAGACCAAGTAGTGAAATAAATCAGACATATAAACCTAAATATCACACGGTTTCTCCTATATGAGAAACTCAAATCACAAAGAGTAAAAGAAAAGGTAATAGGAAGTATGGAGATGGAGCTTTTTCTAATAGGAAAGGCACCAAGAGATGGGGGGAAGGGGTTGGAAAAAGAATTGAGATGTGTTATGTACATACAGCAACTCCAAACAAGAAATGTAAACATTTGTACTACAAATGTGTTCTAATAAAAAAAAAGTGAGGTGAAAAAAAGGTGAGAACCCCCCCCCTTTTTTTTCTCCAAGGACACCCAAATTTATTTCTGTAAATTTGGGTGTACTTGGAGGGGAAAAAAAAAGACCTTTCTCACAATTTACTGATTGTCTACCCTGCCCTATTAGCTTTGCTACCATACACTCTCACAGTATGTAAACTGTCCCTCGTATCATCTGAAAGCCCGGTGGCATATATGATGCTCCTTTAAGCATTCCAGTATGAATTTCCTAAGAACAATAAAAACAGTACAATTATAAAACTCAGAAAAGTAAACACACAGTATCAAATCCAAAGTCCATATTTTAATTTGGCTCCAATACTATTCTTTATAGTTAGTTTTTCCTCCAAGTTCAAGATGCACTTCAGAATTACAAATTGTACTTAGCTGTAATATCACTTTAGCCTTAAGTCTGAAACAACCAGTTAGCATCTTCACGACCTTGAACGTTTTTGAAGGGTATTACCCAATTACTTTGTAGAGTATCATTTACTTTGGGTTTATCTAATATTTCCCCAATGATTAGATTCAGGTGACATAAGACTTTTGTCAAGAATTAACAAAAAAATTGATGGTGTGTTCATTTACAGGAATTATATCAGCAGGTATATTATGCTGGTTTACCCAATTATTGACGATGCATAACTGATTACGTACCTAAAGATGTTAGCTAGGTTAATTCCTATCTAGATTATTACTTTTCTCTTTGTAATTCACAGGCAATTTGTTTTTAGATGATGTAAATATCTAGTTCTCAGTAAGATTTCATTTGTTTTAGCATCTACTGACAATTTCTGAATCAGTTATTCCTATGATGTCTGAAAACAGTAATACCTACTCTATCATCCTTGTCAAATGTACTAGCTGGAATTGTACTATAAGGAATAGAAGTGCTCTTTCTCCTTTTATTTATAAACTTATTGATTCAATTCATTCATATCAATGTGAACTCATGTATTCTAATTTTACTCTATGAATTATGTTACTATCATTTTTAGTTTAAGCTGAAATTATTTCAGCTTTGCCAAGTTGAAGCTTGTTTGAACTATTTTTTTTTTTTTACATCCTTTTCATGTGCCTACAATTTCTTTTAACCATTTCAATTTCTTTCTTTCTTTTTTAGACAGGGTCTTGCTATGCAGTTCAGGCTGGCCTCAAGCTCATTTTGTAGCTCAGGCTGGTCTTGAACTCGCAATGATCCTCCTGCCTCAGCCTCCCAAGGGCTGGGATTATAGGGGTGTGCCACCATGCTCTGCCCCATTTCAATTTCTTATACAAAATATTTTGGATTTATCTTGTATTCTTTAAGTCTCAAGCATTATTAAGCTAATAATTCTAGAAACTCCTTTCAATGAAGAATGGTGTTTGGAAAAGATGCTGGTCCTATGTGTGCTCATTGCAGTGGAAAGCTTTGCTCTTAAATCACTCCAGCAGACAGAGCTAAGACTCCAATAACACGCACACCAATCTACACACACGTCTGTTTCTATATACATGGACATGCACATGCACACACACAGAACAACACAGGAAGAGCAAATACATGCACACCTACAGTTCAAATTCAAAACTATACGGTTCATTCTAACTTTTCCCTTTTCATACCTTAATGCCCTTCTCGCTTCCACACTGTTTCAACCCATTCCTCACAGGAAAATAATTTCCTTAGTTTCTGGTTTAACTTCCTGGCCCTTCTTTTTGCAAAAATACGCAGCAAACATATATTTCTGAATATCCTGCAAATCACTTGCTTCACAATGATCATTGTTTTTACAGCTGCACATGCTCTATAGTATATCTATTATCATTTATTAATCTCGATTTCCAGGCACGGACAACTACGTTTGCTGATTACAAGCAATGCTATAATCTGTATTTTTTTTGGTGTGAGAGACAATACATTACCACCTGTGCATTACTGAGGCTATAAAAAAGACTGAAATCCCCCTAGGTGTTATTTATACCTCTGGGAGAGTAAGAATGAATTAGGAAGTCAAAGGGTCTTTTCTCCAAAAGCCTAAGCTCTTTATTTCTCTATTTGTTCTCTACCATGTCCTTCCTGCACCTAGTACTGTCCTAGACAATCTTTTCCCACTTTTTCTGTAAGAGCAAACAAATACAGTATGTAAGAAGCAGTGGGACCAGCTGGAAAGGCACTCGATAGTATCCTTTTATTTCTACAATGGCTTCAGTACTTCAGGTGGGCAACAGGCAAGGGAAGGGGACAGTAGGGAGGAAGATATTAAGAGTGCTGGGCATAAGTATGTGGGTCAGAACTAAGGCCAGAACCCAAAAAACAGTGACAAATACTAGGACCACTTAAAATCAAACTGAAATTATGTGACTCGACCCCAAGAAAGATTGAGGACTGTCTGTGCAGACATTAAATATTTAGCAAAAATATTCAAAATATTTAGCAAAAATATTCAAAATATTTAGCAAAAAGAGCATCGTTGGTTATACTTACACCAGTTGAGATAGCTCCAGGTCTCCTATGGGTTTTCGTCTGACCATGAGAAGCAGGCTGGCCTTTAAATCCCCATCTTTTCATGACACCCTGAAAACCTTTACCAATACTGAACAAAACAAATGATACAAGTTACACAATACTGTAGAGTGCAAAACATCCCCAAATGTTCACATTCTTGATAACAGCGCAGAGTTCTAACAAAGGTTCTTATCTACATAAGTAGACAAGGTTTTACAAGCAACACTTCAAATGAGCATTCCTTTATCTGCCTCGGCCTGTACCCCCAAAGGAGTCTAATTCTATATAAAATGATTAATTCGAGATTGTGAGACAATGGCAAGGTAGGCAGAGGGAGTTTTATCTGAACAGGAAGGAAGTTTCATCAACATAACTCCGTGAAGATGATAAAGTAAAAGAGGTACAGTTCTACAAGTTTCAAAGTATTCATAATACACACAGCAGGCAGCCACTGAGACGGACCCTAGGGATTTCTGCCTCCTGGTACTGATACCAGTGCTCAATCCTCTTCCCTTGAGTTTCAGTGGACCTAGTGATGTGCTTTAATGAATAAAAAAGCTAATTTTTTTATTAAATTTTATTAAATTAAATATTAAATGATGAAATGTCCCTTCTGAGATCTGGTTACAGACAAGCTCTAGCTTTCATCTGGGTGCTCTCTTGCTTGCTAGGCTCTGAACGAAGCCAACTGCCATCGTGTAAGCTGACTCATGGAGAGGTATGTGGCAAGGCAGGTTCCAGCAATAACCCCTGGTGGACCTGTTAGGGAGCTGGGTTCCTCAGCTGGGACTCTGAAATGATGGGAGCCCTGGATGCAGACACCCTGAGCCGGACACACTCAGCTAAGTTGTATTAGGATTTCTGACCACAGAAACTGAGGTAATAAATGTTTATTATTTTAAGCTATTCCACGTTTGGTGATGTATCAGGCAGCAAGAGCTATAATGGTACTCAATAAAAATATGAAAATGCTCTAAGTGCTGAACAAATTTTAGAAGATACCAGCTGTATCTTGGTTTCAGTACTGAATGGAAGCTAATGAAGTAAAATCAGAAAACAACAACTTCTTAATAATCTAACATCTCATTTTTAAATGAAATAATTTTATTTTCAGATTTTGTTAGCTAGTGAAGCTTCATATGATGCAAGTAGACAGCAAAAAATACTAAGGCTTAAGCAGTATTGCAGTGTGTTTCTAAATGTCCTGTATATCTGTACAAATAGTACAACCCAAGGGCGAGGAGAAACTGTAAAACTGTGCAGGACATATTCCCATATACTATTACAATGAAGACTTTTTTGACCTTTCATTAAAGAATATGTTAACATATTTTTAATGTAACTGTTCTAACCTTAACAAAGCAAGTCAGTTATGAAAAGGGGCAAAAGTAAAAGAAAACCATGCTACTTTCACAAGAACATTGGTATGCAGTTTTTAACACAAAATTATCAGACAGGAATGGATTGAAGAAAACCCACATGACTAAAATCAGGAATTCAATACAAAAATAGTCAAATTGTTTTCAGAATCTAATAGGTATATATTGTCAAATCATACACCAACAGCTATTTGTGAATAATTTAAATGTAGCTTACATCACTTTCTTCCCTGTAATCAACTAAACACACTCTAATGGTATATACATAATTCTTTTTTTGGTTCAAAAACTCAAAATAATGCTTTGTCTTATCAAAAAGCTAAAACAAATTTAACACATTTCTGTATTTCTGTAACATATGTAAAAAGCTATGATAAACACTTTACTGAAATTACATTTCAAAAACTTAACAAATGATTTCCACTTAATGAATTTTAGAGCATCCTTACAAAGTAAAAAGGTTGGCAATTTAAAAATAAAAAAAAAAGAAATACCTAAAAAGTTATTTAGTCCTATGCTATTGTTTAGCAAATACCACAGCGGGGGGAAAAAAGGAGATGGAAGGACTGACAATACAAGCCTAAAATGAACATGTTTTTTAAAACACTGGTCATTTTTGGTAGAAAGTTTACCAGTGCTTTCTGAGTTCTCAAACTGATCATCACTTACTTTAAAAGACAGCCTAAATGCAAGCACCAATAAAATGCATGCCAGGTAAATTAGAGAAGATAATTGAGCTCAATTTAAGAGTACATGATTATAAGATAAAAGCAGTATCCTGAAAGTGCTAATCAACTGTCAGCTAATTACAAACTGTTTTTCAATCTAGTTCTAGGATACATCGCATAGTTAACACTGTGTACAATGGGAACCTCGTCAATAAATAGCCTTTAAACAATAGGATAAAGTCAAATGACACAACAAATTACTGGTTTAGTTCAGTTTAGGGAGAAGAGAGTGCACCTGTTGGTCATGGGTGGTACAGGTATCTACACTACTACTTCCCTCAAATGTCACACAATACTGTGACTGGAGAAAAAATAAAACAGAAACAAGAAATGAACTCTTTAGAATACCTAGGCACATTTCAAATACAGGTCATATAAAATTTTCACCTAACTGAAAATTATACACAACACATTAACATACAGATTTTATCACTCACTCTTACCTATTCTAGTTTTTAATTAATGGTAATGGAAATAAATCAAATAAATTAAAAATGAAATCAAGAAGAACATGTTAGAAATCTCAAGTTTATTTAGAGCAATTATACTTGCTAAACCAAAAATTCATTAAAAAAAATTCAGAGGTACTATGTAATTTAGAAGACTAACGACTTGTTTCTCAGCCCACTTACCCTTGGTATACTTTAAACGCACGATGGGCAAAAACTGCACTACTTAGCCTGAGTATCAAGCTCAGAAAAGACAGTATAAAATGTCACTGGCTACTGCTGTGTCACGGCAAAAAAGAGGGTTAGCTTCCTTTTGTGGGACAGTTTCCAAATGTTGCATAACAGGCATGCTAAAGGTGACATAAAGAAAAGGGAGGATGAGCCTGTAGGCATCACGCTGAGACCCTTGCGGTAGAAAACATACAACTTAGCATTTCCCAGTGGAGTCTATAAATCTCTAGAGATAACTATGCCAATGTCAGTCCCTTGCCATTTTGTAACCAATGCCCAAATGTCAACAGCAAACAGGTTCTCATACAAATCCATCCTATTTTTTCACTTGGTGGGGCAATGTCTTTCACTGTAGGCTTCTGCATGTAATTGTATACTGGATACAAAATAAAATGTCCACAGATGAGAAGGGGCTGTGCACCTGCTCTGAGTCCCTGAGCAGTCCTTTGAAAATTCTCTCCAGAAGTCCCATGCCCAATCTCTCACTCACCACTGGTTTCTCCAGCTTCTTTCTCTTCCATTATTTTCATCTTTGGAAAACAAGCCAGTCTCCTCATATCCACCATCCACCCTCCGCAATCTGCCTTTGTCTCCAATTATATTCTTATGGATACATGCTATTATGCTTTAGATTCAATTGTACTCTCTCACTTTGGTGGGGGGTACTGGGGATCAAACTCATGACCTCATGCTTGCCAGGCAGGCGCTTATGCCATTGAGCTAAATCTCCAGTGCCCCCCGCCCCTTTTAGAACAACAAAAAACTCTAACATACAAGCAAGGACAGTTTTTACCAAAATAAATTACATGTATATAAAAGGTTTACTAGCTTTTCATGATGTCCCTCAGGACCAGCTTTTAACTCATGATAAACTAATGCAGAACAAACGGTTTAATCTTTAATTACAGCTTCTCCTTCCAATAATTTAGATGTTAACTACTTAATCTCATCTCCACTTATCTCAGAGTCTACCGAAGATTCCTATAAAGTCCGACACTCAATTTCTACGATTCAGTTCTGCTGTGCAAATCTGTTTGCTCAGTGATGAGCAGCCGCTGAGCACACAAGTCAGTCACAGCGCATTTTCCAGATGCTTTGTGCTCTATTCACATATGGCTAGAGGCTGGCATGGAATGTCTTTCTGGCTCAAACTTTCCCAGACAAGTTTGTGACAGCATAACCTGAAATGCAAGGATTCAGTTTCTAGTTAAAAACCATAAGCTTCCCACTAATATCTGGGAACATTTTTATTAACCAAAGACTGCTTTAAGTACACCATTCACAGCTTTTCTGACACAAATGCAGCTCACTCAACTGCACAACAAGCCAAATGGACAGTTATTTCTTCCATTTCCTGGCTGTCTTAAATGCATCTGGACCACTACATCTGTTCGTCTAAGTGCAGCCTGCTCCTCTCAAAAAACAAAAACTTGAATAACCAGTTCTGTAATAATCATGAAAGGACAAAACAACTTTCAGAATGTCTTCAGCCATGCAATACTCTTCATAGAAAACCACATTTTCTTATGCTGCGAAACTATCACCATGTATTAGTTCATTAGTGTACATAAGAGTGTGCTATGTTACTTGGAAAACTGGCAGATTACTTTTTTGGAAAGTTTTTGGGGAGTATTAAGCAGCCTTCCCTCATGTGAAAGATAATGAATTCTAAATCCAGACATGTTAAGCCACTTGCCCAAGGTCAAATCCCTAGCAAATGGAAGCATCTGGCTGTGATTTTAACCCAGGTCATACTGTCTCTTAGGAAGCAGATTAGAACAAAAATATAAAAATATTCCAGCAAATCAGAGGCTATTTCAAGGGTATTCTCTTTAGTCTATAAATTCTAGATGTAGTACATAGTATAGAATTTTTAAATTACTAAACAGTGTTTTGTAAAACTACTTTGCTATATAAAGGTCTAAAGTAAGTTATAACTTGATGTATTAAAAAATACAAAAAAACAGAAAAGTCAGACAGTGCCTCCTGAGAATCAGCCATGCTGGAACTGGGAGGAGCCAGCCAACAAGCCAACCAGCCAACCAGCCAGCCTTTCTGGTAAGCTGTGCAGACCATGTGGGGACCAGGAAGAGAAAAGTCAGATAGGACCTCCCGGGGTGGCAGGCTGAGAGAATCACCAACCAACCCCAGCCCACCCCCACCCCCGCCATAAACAATCATCAGCTGGTTCAGAGGACAGGCTGAGTTGATAGCAACTGAGGGATGAAAAGCAACTGAATGTTTATATTGTTTGACTGACTTTGCAGTCCTGGGGGCCAGAGTATGAGCATCTATAGGGAGGATAACATTATGCAATATAACAGTTACAGGGGATTGCCTTCTATTTTGTTTATGAAATTCAATATTGTTCTCACTGTTTTGTTTTGTTCTGATTGTTTTGCTTTATTCAATATTCTGTTTTGATTGGCTTTATTCTGTTTTGCTTTGGTTTGGATTTTGTTATATCTGATGGAATGGACAACTACTGTGAAGTTAACAAGATATACTATGGTAGCTGCTGTTGTTTTCCCATTATCCTACTTTGAAATTCTGTACCAGTTTCATTGCTTTATTTTAATCTGATTTATTCTGTTTTGTTGGGTTTTATTATCTTTAAAATAAAAAAAATACAAAGAATGAATTCCTAATGACTTCTATTTATTTAAAAAGTATTTTTGCACCAAACTAAAATCAAGATGGATCCAAGATCTAAATATTAGAACAGAAACACTAAATCTGCTGGAAGACAGAATAAGTAAAACTTTTGAAGATACTGGTATACAGAAAGACTTTATGAACAAAACCTCAATTGTACAGAACTATCCAAAAAGAATCAACAACTGGAATCTCATCTTATTAAAAAGCTTTTGCACAGCAAGAGAAACCACCAACAGAGTGAAGAGACAACCTACACACTGTAAAAAAGTTTTGCCAGCTGCTCTTCAGACAAAGGAGTACTACTGAAAACATATAAAGGGCTCAAAAAATCTGATGCCCCCAAATTTAAAGATCCAATCCAAAAATGAGCATCTAAGATGAATATACACTTGTCACATAAAGTAGAAACAGTAATATATGAAAAAACGTTCAATATCACTTGTCACTACAGAGATGCAAATTAAAATAATGCTGAGACTCCATCTTACCCCAGAAAGAATGGCTATTATCAAGAAATCAACCAAAAACAAATGTTGGTGGGGCTGTGGAGAAAAAGGAACTCTTCTCTGCTGCTGATGGGATTGCAGACTGGTGCAACTAAGTGTGGAGATTCTTCAAAAAACTAGGACTAGCGGTTCCACTTGAGCCAGCCATTGCCCTCCTTGCTATCTTCTTGAAAGAATTAAAGGCATCATACCACAGCAATATATGCACACCTCTGTTTATACCAGCACAGTTTGTAATAGCCAAATCTTGGAAATAAATCAAACGTCCATAAACTGGTGAATGGATAAAGAAGATTTTTTTTTTTAAATCCAATGAAGTACTACTCTGCCATCATAGAAGGATAAGCTTGAGACATTTCCAGCTAAATGGATGCACCTTTAGACCATACTCTTAAGTAAATTGGATGGATGTGTAAATACCGCACTGATTCTCTGGTATGAGAAACCAAGAATGTAAATAAGGACCAAAATGTATAATAGTTATTGTGCCTAGAAGGAAAATGTTCAAATGGGGAGGGAAACAATGGAGGATGGAGGGGGATAGGAAAGAAGGGAAAAGTCAAAAAACTGAGAAAGAAGCACAGAATGAAAATATAACTTTTGTAAGTGGGGTAGCGAGGAGGGGTTTAAGGGAGGGTGGGGGAATGGGAAAAGAAAATCAAATCATATGTACAGATACAAATTCTCTATGATGAACGTGACCATTACCTTATCTAAAATATACCAAAAAAGTCTGATTGGAAAATAAAGTATTTTCCTGTTCATTTAAAAAAATGCCAAACTTACATTTTAAAATTGAAACAAAACTAGTGAGATAATATGAGTGACAGCAGCCAACGTAGCTGAATATTTATTATGTGCCAAGGCAGCGATGGCAAATCTCTTACTGCTGTCAATGATAACACAGCTGGTACACGTGCCACAGATCTCCCACCACTGTGCTAGGCCTGAGCTAAGAGCTTTCTATGTACTATCCCAATTTCTACAACAAGACTATGAAATAGGTGGTAAGTTATTCTTATGCTAATGATAAAATAATAAAAGATGTCTAGATCATACCGCTCCAGAGATACCCATGCCTTTAGCTACTCCCCTAGCTTGCCTATTTATCAGGACATAATTTTGCTGACTGTGGGTTAAAAAATTCTGCTTTATAGTTACACAAACAGTCTATTATAGATACCTAGAGTATAAAAATTTTAAGCAAGCAAACAACAAAATATCACTTTAAAGTGATATCACTTTAAACACCACCCTCCAAATTTCACCCTTTAGCTAGAAACAGTTACTCTGACTGATTTAAGAGGAATCATTTTTCACTAACAATATGCCCCTCTATAATCTGATCACTGTCAAAATGGTTTCACTAATATGTTACAAACTTAATGTGAATATGGTTATTAAAAATGAAATAAAATTAAAAATGTACAGAACTGGATAGGAACTGGATCCTGAAGGCACCACATACTTTGTTTTGTCCTTCCCGAGTTCACGGCAAACATCCACCAGTCAGGAGAGCAAGGAGTCCATGGGGAGGGTTCTGAGGGTATGCAGGCAACTCTCACTAACAGTGTGTGGGATGAGGCACGAAGCCACAGAATCCTGCTCTTTGAAGAACTCAACTCACTTTTAAAAATACCTTTAAGACTTGGATGGAGCTGAGCCCATGCCTGTAATCTCAGAACTCTGGGAGGCTGAGTCAGAAGGATCACAGGCTTAAGCCCAGCCTAGCTTGAGAAAGATCCTATCTCAGTATAAGAAAGGGCTGAGGATGCAGCTCAGTGTGAAGGCCCTGGGTTCAATCCCCAATACCACTAGAAAAAAAGTTTGATGTGAACAGTACCTTTTTATGCCTTTTGATATTTTTATGAAAGTTCAAACTAACTCCAGTCAATCTCAGTAAATATAAAAAGGCAGTCTTTCATACCCTATCTCCTTACATTTTATCACCAAGGAGAACACTATTGAGATGAGTGACATTTTTCTATTTTGATACAAAAAAGCAATAATATACAAGGAAAACCAACAACTTTAAAGTAATAAGATTATGCCTAAAAATATGAGTTAGCCCAGACTTAGATAAGATTTTTTAGATTATCCTTCTTTTAGAAAGAAAAACAATCTTTTACAAAACTGAATAAGCTGTCTTCTGACTTCAGTAAGAGCTTCAAATTTAAATAATAAAAAAACAGATTTTGAGACAACCAGAGAAAAGTTCCCATCATGCGCTGGCGTGAATTCAAAGCTGAGCAAACAGCTGGCAGGAGCGCGGCCCTCCAGACCCACTGTGAGGGGTGCAAGGCCACGCTCTGTCCCTCTGATCTTAACAACAAGTCCTAACATTTCATCCCTGTAAAGGAAATATTTCCTGTTAGTAATGTATTTGAACTGTTTGTACATGGCCTGTTGAAATCTAAAGTTGCCTAAGGACAGGACAAAGTAACTGGGTCACGAGATGGAAACCCCCCCGCCCTTGACTAAGGAATTTACAACTTGAGCCTTTCCAGAGCATCTACTGCCCTTATTAGGTAGCGTCCACTACCCCGGTCTCGGACCCTCACCCTATGGATACTCTCCCCAATGAATACAGGATTGCCATTCAAACCAACCAATGCCATCTGCTTCTGTACCCGCGCTTGCAAGGTCTCCTCCTCCCTTTGTTCAATAGC
>PVJX010007972.1:0-44549 GCA_004027295.1 Dolichotis patagonum | reverse complement strand
TTCAGTGAGCCCCACGCATGCTTGGATAATAAAGACCCCATGCTTGTTGCATGAGAAGGCGTCTGTTGGTGTCTTCCTTCACGTGGCGGGCGTCTCGACCCTCACAATCCCGAATACAGGAAAATGCATTTTTATAGCTTTTTTTTGTTATTTCTTTGTTCCATTCTTTTCTCATTCTTATTTTAAAAACCACTTATTTTAATAAGTAGTTCCAGGATTCAATAGAAAAAATTAGCTAAACAGCCTACGTTTGTTTTCTTTTCTTTGGTTTTGTTTTGCTTTTTGAGACAGGTTTGCACCATTAGTTCAGGACAGCCTTGAACTCCCCCCTCAGCCTCCCAAATGCTGGCATTACAGGTGTGCACCACCACACCCAGCTACACCATGCCTAGCCAAACGGCCTATGCAGAGAATAAACTTAACAATCACATACTGTTTATATTCATACAGTGTCTAAAGCTGTTTTGTCCCTAAAATTGAAACCAAAAGAAAGGGAAACCAGTAGACCCCAAGGTATCATCTATGAGAATTTCAGTGAAATACCATCACTATTACAGAAAAAGAACATAAAGGGTCAGGGATTTAGCTCAGAAGCATAAGCATCTGCCTGGCAAATGCGAGGTTATGAGTTTGAACCCCAGTACCAAAAGAAAAGAAAAGAAAAGAAAAGAAAAGAAAAGAAAAGAAAAGAAAAGAAAAGAAAGGAAAAGAAAAGAAAATGAACATAAACTTTAGAGGTATAGTTGGGTGGAGTGAGGAAGACAGATATCATACATGCAAAGTTAAATTTCTACTATAAGCAAATTATGTAAGACTGCCATATGTCAAAGACTGGGCTTTATTATCTACTAAGAGCATAATGAACTGTATATTTCACTAGATATTTTTATTATTAGATGTAAAAATATTTCGCATGTAATCTAAACTGAACTTGTATTCTCAGAACTTTTGGATAAAAAAACCTATTTCTGATATAAAAGTAAAAATTAAAATGAACTCTGGTAAACATATTTACCTCACACCCCAAAGTTAAATCCGTGAATTTTTATCTATTGATATAGAGAATTCTAGTCAAATTCAGTACCGGTAAACACAAAGTATCTTTCGATGTAAGCAGATTTTCTACTGCAATTAATAGAAAAGGGATATTTAAGAGTTTTAAGGAAGCCTTCAAGAAGCTGCTGCTATTGGTTACTTATTAATTTTTTTAAAAAATGCCTGCAGACAATTACATTTGAGGTGAACATCCCAGTAACAACCAACTTTTGAGGTTGACACTGTTTTCCCTTTTAAACATTTTTAAAATTAATCTGATTAATTATTTCTAAACTGTTTTTAACCCAGCAATTAAGAGTCTAAGGAAAAAATCTGAAATGTCCAAAATATAAGTATACTAAATATTTTCTTTGCTAATGCAAAGAAAATGCAGCAAATTACTAAACAGAACAATTTTTAATTTTATGCTAAAATGTGAGTAATAACAGGTTCATTTTTTATTGGCAATGTTATTTTAAACAGGATTAATTTAACTTGGTTGCTTTTAAAAGATGTTTACATGTCAAAATGTGATCAGAGTTAAAGAAAGGTCATTCTGAATTCTGTCCGGGCACAGGAGTAGAGGAGAAAAAGCATTTTCACTGATGAGCTGGGCTTGTTTGAGTCCTGTGGCCCTGAGCACGCTCCCGGATCCACAGCACCCACATCCCAGAGCCGGTCAGAACCCTCAGGAACTCTGTGGAAGGGCGTCAGTCCACCTCCTGCAGCCCCTCGGAGAGTCTCAGTCAGCTGACGAGGAAGCCTCTGCTGCAGCCTGAAAATCCAGGTCCTCTCACCACTCCAACACGACACAGCACAGTCCTTTTCTTCAACGTGTTTGCACTTGTAACAAGACTAACAATCAAGATGGAGCCCAGAGGTCTCCAAATAGGGGTTGGAAAAGAGGACAAGCTAAAAATCTCTGGCCCTGAATGAGTAACAGTGGTAAAGAATGAGAGGACACAAAGCCGATACCCACATGATGATGGTTCCACTTGTAGCTTAATAGGGGAAAGAACATTTGCATTGACTGAAAAAGACAAACTCTAAGCAAGGAGAATTGTTCCCAAAATAAGAAGCATCAGGGAAGGACGTGCGAGAGTTTTAATAAAAGGAAAAGGAAAAGCATCCATATGCAGGCTCATGCATGGGGCAGGTCCACACACATCGCAAAGTGGGGACATCACGAGCAAAGAGAAGGGGTGGCAGCAGCTGGGGCTGGATGCAGCTCAGGAGCTCATGCTACATCAAGGAATCCAAACCAAGCGCCACATAAGAAGATTCCAATAAATTCAGAAATACCTAAAAGCTTCTTACAGATGGAGCAACAAGCCAGCTACAGGAGGTGTACCCACTGGAAACAGTTAAAGAAAGTTAAATGAACTCCAATTTGATCTGATGTGGATAATCCCACATGAGGGTATGCACACCATAACACAGTGACCTTGTGGGAAGTGATCCCCATTTTTACACAATCAAGTCAAAATACTGCACTGCAGACGGGGATTTAGCTCAGTGGTGTAAAGTGCCTGCCTGGCAAGCCTGAGCTCGATTCTCAGTACCAAAAAACCCCAAAAAACAAAAAACCAAAAAACAAAACTGTGTTGCAGCCCATGTATAAGTGACAATCTTCTCAAATGGGGGGATGGGTCTCTTCCTTCTCTTCCAGCTATTTTAAGTCCTAAGGCTATAATTCCAGTTGTTAGCAGCTGTTTAGAATGAGGGTGGCGCACAACTTTACACAATCATGTTTTCTAGGAATATGACTTGACTACAAAATAAAGCAACTTTTCACTTTATATCACAGGAAGGCTGCAGTTTTAAAAATAACTAAAAAAAGAAGCCAAGGAAACTCAACAGCAACGCATGAGATGAAAGCGTTTAGTGAGCACAGGCGTTTGAAAAGCCAGCCTCTAATCCAAGCTCGTCACAAGCTTGGCTACAGACATCAGTGAAGGAAAGCCTCTGACTCTGCAAAGCTTCTCAGGATATCCTGTAAAATATTTAATGGAATTCACAAAACACCAACTGAACACCAGAATTACTATGAGGTACTCTATTACATGTAATAATTCAGAAATTAAAAAGTACAACAATCTGATTTACAATACCTTGTCCCAACTAACCAAACAAGGGTGTAAGAGTTTTAATATTTTGAGTTCATAAAAATGAAAGAACAAACATAGTTAGCAAAAAATAAATTATTTTAGAGGCTGCAGTAACTAGGAACAAGTTCATGCCAAAGGGAAGTAGAAAAAAAGTAAAAGGTTCATAATTTCTCTAAAAAGAGGACTTTCCCTGCCACCAATGTCCCACTTCACTTCTAAATGGCTGAACAAAGGAAAGGTATCCAGCAGCTTTTGCAATGGTCTATATTTCAAATGGAAGGGTAACAGTGTAGACGTGAATGTGCAACATTTAACTGCATTACAGAAACTAAAGTTAACATGCATCCAGTTTCTTTGCATAGAAACTACTCAAAAGAAACAACCTCTGGGTATAGTGGCACATTCCTATAATTCCAGCACTTGGGAGGCTGAGGCAGGAGGCTCACTGTGAGTTTGAGGCCAGCCTGGGCTACATAAGCAAGTTCAAGGCCAGCCCGCACTACAAACAAACAAACAAACAAACAACCTCTCTGATGATTGTAAGACTACCCTAGAGTATCTCAGAATATCCTTGCAGATATCCCCATGTAACAGAAAGAAGAAAGGCACAAGGAGAAATGAAATTATGATTTATGTGCAAGAACATGAATGGACAATAGCTAATGGTGGTGTTATGTTTACTGTAATCATTTGAACCCCAATAACCTATACTGAAGAGTTTCAGTATTGATACGAACTTAAGTTCTGTAATAAATTAACTTCAATCAATATTTTAAAAGCTACTTCTCCAAGATCTAAATGTTTCCTGGAAATCATCTAGCCAATGCTAAGCCACTTGGCAGAAACATTAATAAAAAGTAATAAAAAGCTACAGCATCAAAAATACAATTGCCCAGGCTAAATATGACCCATAGTCAGCATTTCTCTCACAGTGACAAATATTGATTTCTACTAAATTAACCCATGTTAGAGAATTAAAAGAATTCTCTAGAATTAAATTCTCTAGAATTCTCTAGAATTAAATTCTCTAGAATAAAAAGAATTAAAAGAAGTTTAATTTGGATAATACTGAGGAGTAGTACAAGAGACCTATAATGGGATACTACTTCTAGTTTTGGTAGGCTTTTAGCATAGTTACTCTAGGAGTCAAATACAACCACCACTTTCAAAACAGTATAAAATGTTACTAATTTAATCATTTCCTACAACTGGAAAGCACAGCCAAAACGAGAATACATAGCAATCTCAAAAGAATTCTGTCAGCATTGCTCATGTGTATTTCACCATGAAACTTTGTCTTCCTTTGTCTTTAAAACAGAAATGGGCCCAACTCACAAAGAATCTAAATATGACCTTTCTTTTAGCTTTGTGTCAAGAAGCATACATGTCAGTTTAATGGCTATAACCTAAATTTTTAATATAAAACTAATTCAGTACAATTTTAAAACCAGTACTGTTAGTGATTTCACAGATTAGATTATAAGTGAGAATATTTATCTTTTATTCACTGACTTGGTAATTCGTTCCTTTTTTTTTAAGTTAGCAAAAGAACAAAAGAAAAGAGAATTGCTGTGAGGACCTACGTTTTGGCAGTGACATCCACGTACTGTCCAGGACGAAAGTGAGCAGCATAAAGAGGAGTGCCTTTACAAAAGGAAAAAGAAATCAGTATGAAATTTGTCAGCACAGAATTAACTTCATTAAACATAAACATATCAAATAACCCTTCTAGCTATCAGATTTCAAAAAACAGGAGACCGTCTTCAATTACAATACACATCAGAAATACCCAAACAACAGAATTATTCAACAGACATGTCTTTTAGTTGGCTTTATGTAGGCTAAAGAAAAAGACAGCCCACAGAAGGCACATGGTGCAGGAAAGACCAGGCCTGGCAGATGGACAGCACCTTCCAGGGACTCAAGAGGTGCTGGTCAAAATGAATGATTCCTGGAGGCCATGTGGGTCCCGGGAGGAGAAACAAGAAGCCAATTTGCCCTTCCTGAGCAACCCGGCCAGTGGGCAATGAGACAAGAACACTCTCCAAACCCTTTAAGCAACTGGCTGATTCAGAGGAACACAAGACGAGTTTAACAACTGAGGTGCAAAAACAACTTTATGTTTGTATTGCTTGATTGACTTTGTAAACCTAAAGCCAGTAGCCTGAGCATCTATTAGGAGGGTAACAACATGCAGTATAGTAAACATGGGAGGATTTCCTTCTGTCTTGTTTTTGAAATCCAATGTTGTTTTCACTGTTTTGTGTTGTTTCAATGTATTGTTTTGTTTTATTTAATGTTCTCTCTCTCTCTTTTTTTTTTTGTCTTTTTGAGACGCGGTCTCACTATGCAGTTCAGGTTGGCCTTGAGCTCACTTTATGGCCCAGGCTGGTTTCGAACTCACAATGATCCTCCTGCTGCAGCCTCCCAAATGCTGGAATTATAAGCGTATGCCACCCCACCGAGCTTTGCTTGATTTTATTATGTCTGATGGTATGCACAGTAATTTTGAAGATAGCAAGAGGCATTAAGGTAGCCATTGTTGATTTCCTGTTACTCTGTTTTGAAGTTCTGTGTCATTTGTACTGTTTTGTTTTGATTGACTGTATTGTTTTATTTTGTTTGGTTTTATTCTCTTTAAAATCAAAGTAAAAAAAAAAAAATGATTCTTGTGACCACACATTATACCTACTGGTAAACATCCAAGCTTGATGACAGTTGTTAGCTTGGTAAGTAAAAAATATATGACATATAACTTTATATTAGTCACTCTACCATTTCAGGCTGTATTTCCTAATTAAGGGAGACTCTAGTTTTCTTAACAAAATTCTAGCCTGCAAACAATGAACCTCAAATTTTAAGTTAGTGTATTTATTTAGAACAGCTTTTTCAAATGTGAAACTCTTTCCACATTAAAAACAAAAGTGTTCCTCCCTTTTTCATGGAAAACAGAGTCCTTTACAGCTTTTTCCACTTAGAAGACACAAAGATTTGTTTATTCTTAGTGATTAAAACAGATACAGTTTTATATTTAAAAATAAGCACCTGTATTTGGCACTTGTATTTGGATTCATCTTTATTACTGAAAGGGGTGGCATTAAGCAAATCACTTATCTGGATATTTTTATCACCCTCTGTTCTCTGACCTCAGATTACCTGGCTTAATTACAGCATTATCTGTTACATGAAAGATTTTAACTGTCTGTTTTGGTGGCAATCCAAGTTCTCGGTAAAATTCCAATACAGATTCAGATTTCTAGAAGAAAAACAGTGCATATAAGTAACACATTAAATACTAGAGGTAGAACTGAATGCACAGAGATCCAAATCAAGTTATTAACACACAGGAAAAATAACTAAGCATACTCGATTTCTTTACTGTACAAAGAACACCTAATTCTCATTATTTAAGGGTGGTACGCTACATAGCCATAATCTATTACATTTCTATGAACAAATAACCTTAGTACTTAGGATCCCACCACGTGGACAGTATTTGGGAAAGGGCTTTGTTTTGTAAGAAAGGAGGTAAAGTTGTGCTTTACTCAGATTTGAGTTCTCATAACACTGTATCAAGAACCCCAGCTCCAGGAAATCAATAATACTTACTCTGTACCTACATAAAAGCAGATGGAAGAGAACAAAACAGATCACACTTAAGTATCCTGACCACACACTTCCACATGAGTTCCAAATGTGGACTGATCGACCCACATTTCCTTGGTTAGGTTCTTCTCACACTATCAAAGGCAATTATGGCACATCCTCCCCTGAAGCCTCCAGCATTCTTTTAGCGAGAAGAGAATTTCCTCACGTTATCACCAAACGAGGCACCTGCCTGTCCCAGCACTCACACACAGTCATCTTTCCAGCTAACTCCTTGTGCAGAGATGCTCACGGAGAGCTTTCAGGAACTACCAGTGCCAAGGGGCTCTGCTTGGAGACTCTAATTTCACTGCTCTAAGGAGGGAGGACGGCATCAATATTTTTTTCAAGCACCTCATATGACTGTTTAACTGGGGCTGTTAACCACATACAAAGATGAACTGTTCCTGCTCTTACTAAAAGGGCTCATTCCCACCTCCTCGCCTATTCAATGCCTCCCCTCTTGAAACTGTACCCACTTTCTTCTACATCAATTTCCCCTTTTCTACTGGAAGTTTCAGTAAGTATATGAATGTGTCCCAAGTTTTTCCTTCACCATATATTCTTCAGCTATTTTTGGTTTCCCTTTTACAGTAATACTCCTTGAGAAACTTGCTGAGTCTACTTTCTCTCCACTTTAATTAAAGGGGATTCTCTGGATCCCCTTTAATTAACCCACTTTAATCAGGTGTCTTCAGCCCCTAACACTCAACAGAAAGTGCAATGGAAAGTAACCAATCATCTCCACACAGTCAAAAACACGGCCTATTATCATTTTACTGCACCTATCTGCAGTACTCCACACAGGAGCCGTGTCTCTCTCCGTGACAGCCTTTCATTTGGTGTCTAGTCACTATTCAGATTACCTGGCTTAATACATACATACTGGGAATGACTTCATATCCCTAATGTCAATGCCAAATTCTACTCTAGATATTTTTACACATCCAACTGCCTACTCATTATACTCACATCAACATCACACAACAATCTGAGCTTAAGAGTCTAAAACTGACTCAACTTCCTCCCAAACCTGCTCTTCTCTCTCTCAATAAATGGCAACTTCTGTTGTTTGGGCCAAAACTACTGTGGTCATACTTGACTCTCTACACTCCATTTACCACTCATCAGCAAGTCCTATAAATTCTGTTTAAAAATACAGCCCATAGCAACCTTTTCTCATCACCTCTCCCCATTATCTTTGCCTGGATTATTTTCTGCTAACCGGTCCAAGCCTCCACACTCCTAGTCCACTCCCAATTCACAGGCTGCCGTGACCACACTAAAACTCACACTATACCACGTCTCTGCAGTGCCGTCCACATCAAGCAGAATCTAGTCACTCATCTGTGGTTCAAGGTTCCAAACAACCTGACCTCATCTTCTGCTCAGTCAAAACGTACTCCCTCCCATACTGGTGCAAGGACAAATCAACCACCAACCTCAGGTCCTTTGCATATACTGTTTCCTTTGCCCACTGGGCTTTTCTGCCAGACTTTTGGATGACCTGCTTCCTTACTCTTTCAAGTCTTCATCTAAATACTGACCTACCTTTCCTATCTAAAATCATAGCCCTGTTGTCACTTGCTGTCCCTTCAGCCTTTTACTACTCTTCAAAGCATTTATCCCCATCCATTGTGACATACATATTTTACTGATTTATATTCTATAAATCAGCTTCCAATTCCACCCCCAAATGCACCAAAAACTAATCTTACTGAAGGCAGTGTCTTGTTTGGTCCCTGCTATATCTCCACTTCTGGTAGATGTTGCTGTCTGTTCTCCCCACCCCCACCTTTTTCCTGCTACTACAAATAGCACTATAACCAACATCCTTGAAAACAGAACTATGGCTGTCTAATTTCCTTATAATAATGTCCTGGTTACCCCCACATTGATGTTTCAAAGACTTGATACAAATTGCTATGGAGTTGCCACAAAAGTTATACCATTTTGTGTTTCTTGATGTGAAGAGTACTTCTCTCATCAGAATACAACCAACACAGGTATATGCATCTTCCTGCTGTTTCCTCTCCCCCAACTTTCCCTCTAATCATAAGCAAAGCAAACCGGCTCCCGATGGGCCACGTTACTCAATGTACACACACTTGTGTCTGTCTACGTCACTCCTGATTTGCAATTGTCTAACCTTACACCTCCGTGGTTCGTAAAAACTCTTTAAATGTTTCCAGTTCTGGCTCCAGTTAAATTTACTGTACAGACCCTTCCCAAACAGCCTTGCCAGAGCATATTCACCCTATGACAACTCTACACTCTGCACATATCTCCATTACTGTCTTTATGATCTCAGACTTACTTACCTGAGTATGAAGTTTGCCTTTCCAAACTACTCCACCTTTATTTATTTGCAGTACTGGGAATTGAACCCAGCACCTTGCACAGGCTAGAAAAGCACTCTACCACTGAGTTATTTTCCTAGTCCTCCCTTCAAATTTTACTTTGAGACAGGATCTTGCTCTATTACCCAGGCAACTGGCCTCAAACTTGTAATCCTCCTGTTTCAGCTTCTTAAGTAGCTAGAATTAAGCTACCTTCTCACTTTCCTGAAAAATCTGTTATTTGTATGCAACATTACTGTGTTTGTGGCTAGACAGCGCACGGTCTCTATCTTCAAGCCTCTTTAATATAAATGATAAGCTGAAATATATATATCACAACTTAATCTGAAGATGAACAAATTCACAGGAAGCCAATCTGTTACGAAAACAAATAGTGATACTTCGGTTCACGAAGTTAATTCTTTTTGTGATTCTGGTTGCAAAACAAACTGAACAAGAACTGAATCAAATTCAATGGTTAAGTTCAATGTGGACCTTATGGGGAAATTTGATTTGGTTCTCATTCAATTTGATTTGCAACCAGAATCAAGGAAAGAATTATGTTTGTGAACCAAGGTACCACTGTAATTCTTAATAATTTTTTTGAAAAGCAGTAATAGCAACAGCAGAAGAAACCTAACCACTGCTACGGTTTGGATCTGAAGTGCGCACCAAAAGCTCAGGTGTTGAAGTCATTATCCCTAAATAGCAAACGGGTGGGAGAGCTTTGGGGACGTGTTTGGACCACGGCTCTGATCTCATCAATGAATCAATTCACTGTGACTTCATAATTCAACGAACTACTGGGAGGTACTGGAAAAGTAGAGGAGGCTGGACCACTTGGAGAAAGCAGGTCATTGGAGAGACCCAGGGAAGGTGTGTGATGTCCTCTGCCCTCTCCCCGCCTCCTGTCTGCTGCAATGCGCCACCACATGTTCTCTGACATGTTCAAGGAGCCTCATCATAAGCCCAAAAGCAATGTAATGAAGGCTCTGAAACTGTGAACTGAAATAAACTTCTTCAGGTTACTTATCATGGGTACTCTGCCACAGTGACAGAAAGCTAACTAACACACCAACTCAAGACACACTGATGCTAACAAAACACCTTCCTCCAAATCCCAGTGAAGCAGCTGAACAGCCAGACGGTTGTACAACCTCCGTGAAGTCACGCTGCTTGCTAATTTCAGTTAAAAAGGTAAACTGGTAGTCTCCTTTCCAATGTATTTAGTAAGTTGTCCTGAGTTGACCTGGACTTGGATGGCACCGGTTTTAAGCACGGAACTTTAATGTCTGGACTGGTGTGGTCCCCCTAGGACTCTCCCTGGGGCTTGCCAGGGAAGCTGCTCCACAAATGCTGAGCAGCCCCGCCCTACAGTCCCCTGAAGGTGATTCTGTGCCTCACAGAGTTCTCTCAAGAAGCTATTTCTGCCTCCAAAAAAGTGCTAACATCAATTCAATTCAGCTGCTCTCCATCGTGTCCCTTTCCGCATGCCAACACTACTATAGCCCCTTTTTTCATAGTTATGATCATTTCTTCCACAACAGGGCAAACACAGAAAATTTCACTGAAAAGTGTGTGGCTCCTTGAAATTATTCCCCTAATATATTCAGACTTACTAAACTTCAGAGCAGACTTTATATTTATTTTTGATATTCATGTATTTTACTTGATGGTTACAAAGCATATTATGTTACAGACATCAGTTTTTAAGTTTATCAGGAAGTTTCTGAGAAAAATTCCTGATTCTCTTTGTAAAATAAAATGAACATCTTAATTTAACTACTAAAACAGGAAAAGAACTAAGGTAACATTTTCTAATTGTCTTTCAACTTCCCTAAACTTGAGTATTTTAATTTTTTTTTACTTATAATCATAAAATGAGAAAAAACAAATACTTGAGCTGAAATCAGAAGCAGTACAAGAGTTCATTTTCTTTCTCTTTCTGAAACTTCCAAGCAAATGATTTTAAAAGGCAATTTAAAAGACTGACAGCACTGTCACACTTGGGTAATTCCATCAATGAGGTTGCATTTTCCCCCATCTTCACAGTTCTCTGCAATTATCCTTCCCACAATGAGACTGCTTCTCTGTGCCCAAGACAAACTGATTTAATCAACTTTTAGGGCCACTTAACGCCCTTATTCAAAAACACTATGTACCACAACAGTTTTTATTTACACTATACAAAATTTGCAAAAGCAAACTAGCCTAATTCCCTAAAGGCACAAATTCTTTAGATATTAAAAAACAAAAACCAAACCAAAACAAAAACAGTTCTAATCCTCCTGTAAATAAAACTGATTTAAAGGGTTAACTATTTAATATTTTATATTCATGGTTCTTATTAAAAAAGGACTCTATAATCAATCTATTTGCAGTTTCCCTGAGGCCTAAAGTATGCAAGAGAAAGTATGTCTATTTTTAGTTTAATAAATCTCCTTTTCAAATAAAAATATTTCACTTATAAAGAATTCTGAAACTTATATCCCATTCTAAAGGAAGATCACTTACAAAATTTTTCTTTAATACTGTAGTGAATGTCCTCTGGATGTATAACAGTTATATCTCAAAGAAATCACAGAAGAAAGGCCTTTGTAGTGTTTACTATGCTATAAAAATGAACTTTTTACAGTTTATGTAAGCTGAATGAGTTGAAATCCATCACGACATTAAGAATGCAGCATCCAAATCACTCTACTGTGCTATGTATTCACACAAGAGGATAGTTATAATTAGTTGAATAGAAAAAATATGTGGACCACAAGTTTCAATATGAAATTATACTATCAGTTCTCTAACACTGTATTATTAATTCTGTTACTTATATTAATATATTTCAACTGACTGAAGAGTATCCTTCACTAGTTATAGGAGAATGCCAATGGATTTTCCGTGAACTGCTCAAACATCTCTGTCCCCCATAGCTTCTCTTCCCAGTTACGGCCCCAGCACTGGTTGAGATGCTCATCTGGAAACCATCCTATGCCTGCATATTCCACATCCCCAGTCTCATTCCACATCCTACACCCCTTTTCCAAATCTCAGCCCAAATGCAACTGCCTTGGTTCAAAAGGCTTTTGTTGATTCTCTCGTAATTGCTTAAACCTTGCTGAAAGTGAACTCTGAAACCAAATACTTGTAGGTTTCATAAACAAAGATAACCATTTGTTACTGCCCAGGTTCAAGACATCAGAAAGCTCCCTGAGGTCTAGAAGATGAACTCTAAATCCCTCATGGTCACTCTTGCCCTGGCCCACGCCCACACTGAGATGCGGCCATGTCAGCATCACATTTCTCTTCCCAAGCACACATGCTCTTCCACCAGCATGGCCTTAACACTCATCTTCCTTTCTGGTCTTCTCCCTGCGAAATTTCTAGGATTTTCCCAAGCAGAAATGGCTGTCTCTAGTTCTGTGCCTACTAGATTTACATTGTACTGGGATGGCTAATTTATTTATTCCTCTCATAAGCTTGAGAGTTCCCAAAGGTGACTATCAAGAAACAGTTAAGAAATGAAGGATCTCAAGGCTGTCATTATTATTACCTGTCAGTGGTCCTCAGTGAGTTACTTACCTGCTTTACCTCAGAGGCTGAAAACAGTACTTAGGTAGTGAATATAAAAGTCTTAATGTTTATGTACATGGCATGTAGTAAGTGCTCAATGAAAGTTTTAACAGGAAATGGTAGGCATTCAATAAACATTTGGTAGTTTTGACAGTTGGACAGTATGGGTTATATTCTAATACTGTTTATTTTCACTTGACAAACAATTTCCAATGAAAAAAAGTTTGCTTAGATAAATAAACCTAAAGAGTCTTTGTTGTCCATTAGTGAAAACCATCACTATATCTACAAAGCTCTCTAGTTTTAGTCATACACTACAGAATAGTAACTAAAGATTTTTTCCATTTTCAACCATAAATTCAACATTTTTTGGTACAGTATGCTTTAAAAAAATGCTTTAGAAACACTTGACATGTGTTCATATATAGCTTTCGCCCTTTTGTAAAATATACAAAATTAATCCTCATATGCTGTTGGTGTCAAATATTGAAATAATTTTTCATAGGAAATTGAATAAAGCGATTACCAGATCTACTGTCTGTTACATTAGAGAAACACTAGAAAAACCTCATTTAACACATTCACAACAGGGCTGTAACTGGTCTTGCTGCTGGGCAGCTTGAAATAGCAGTGGTAGATGCATGACTGTCCCATCACTAGCTTTTCATTGATTTTGTTAGTAAAAACACCGATAGGGTGATAAGATCCATTGTACCACTAGCTGCACAAGCTGCCTAATGGGACAGTCAGGCATGCGCCACTGATGGCTCGAGCCAGCAAAAATGTGCTAACCCTGTGACAAGCATACTCGTTAAATCTCTATTTTACAGATGTGTAAGCACTATGGCTCACAGAAGTAAAGTTACTTGTTCCTCCTGCTAAAAACAGTTTACCTCAGAGACAAATTAAAGCAAGTTAGCTAATTTTACTTGTTGGGGTATATGCACTTTTCACTAAAATTTTATGGTAACCTGTGCTGCTAATTCTTAGTTAACTGACTACTAAGTTTAGGTTTCAAGTAATTCCATGGTAATTAAAAGCATAAAGCACAAAAGCATTCAGATATGAAATTAAAAGAAATGCATCATTCTACAAATGAAAATGCATTCTTACATAGAAACGCGACACAGTTTTCCCTCCTACAGTTAGGGCTGCCGTTTTTCCATTATGGTTTTCCTTTGAAGTGTACTTTAAGACATGACAGTCTTGTACCTAAAAAACAAACAAAACTAAGTATGTGCCAAGGTACATTTTAACGTTACATACCAGACTGACAGAGGTGCTAGGATAATTAGAAGTTTCATAGTTACTTAATTCATCCCAAATACAATCTTAATATATACAAAGGAACTTTAAAAACTCAAACATAGTCCAGTACACAGAAAATACACAAATACAATGAAGTATTTATAAAGATGATATGACACAGGTCAAAAAGGATCCCCAAAGCTTCTACGTTTCCGTCCCCCATCATCGCCTCGCCTTTTAATGACAGAGCAGCAGTTCTCCAAGGGTTGTCCCAAGATAGTCAATGGCATCTCCGAGGACCTTGGTAACAATGCACCCCATGAGGCCCCAGTCCAGACCCACTAGATCTGAAACTCTGTACTTCATAACCTTTCTGGGTGATTCTGAGGCTTTCTGAAGTTTAAGAAGTACTATCCTAGAAATAACTCTTAATGTTTATGGTAACCAACTATTTTTCTCCAGAACTGCTGTCTTTGAAAGTACTGCTTAATACATATTTAATGTTGGCTGCTTTAGACTATATGCATTCTTCTATGTCTTCTTTCACTCCACACTGTGTTTATAAGGCCATCTGTACTCTTCTGCATAGCTCTACTCTGTCCATTTTCATTGCTATATAGCATTTCATCACATAACTACACCACAATGTACAATTTCCATTCTACAGCTGATGAACACCTGGAATCATTCCAGGTGTTAAGTGATGCTGCTCTAAACAGTACTGTAAAGGAATCCTAATATGCACCTGTTCAAATTTTATAATAATACACAGGAGGGAAGCTGCAAGGTTCACCTATCTAAACTTAACCATATAATGTTAAAGTATTTGCTGAAATGGCTAAACCAAGCTAAAATCTCACAGGCCTTTCCTGAATGCTTCCAGTGTTCTTCACAGTGCTTAGAACCATTGTATTATACTTGATCATTCAAAGTCAATGCCCTGTTAACACTCTGCACATTTATAAGAGCTCTTATTTTCATTATCATCACTAGTCTAATCACTTATCTAAGGGAAGAGCCCCCAAAATAACTGAGTTGTCCAAAGGGATTTGGGGAGTGATGGTCCCCTGACTGTATCAAATTCTGGACTTTAATACTGCATGTCAAGTGCCTCTCATTTATCACCTTGTACAGTCTTCACATAACTTCTGAGGTAAGTCATAATTATTTCTTTTACAAAATAGAACTATATCTTTCATGGATGGGACACAATTGCCTAAGGAACACAACTAATAAGTGGAAGAACTAGGCTATAAAACTCAGATGTTCCAGTCCTAGGACCCACATTCTTGACCATTTAAGTACACCTCATGTCAGAGAATAAAAACACAGTTTTTCCAGACAGGGAAATATTCTTAACAGTCAGACAAGATAAGACTGAGATTTTTTCCCCCCCAATAATAAAACTGGTAGATCCATGAGAAGTTAGGTTAAACTTTTTATTTTAATCCATTGGCCCAGTTATTTTAATATCAGTATAAGAAAGTTATGTCTCAGGCAAGATTCAGAACATTACTGAAACCATCAGAAGTAAAGTTTTCTTTTTTAAAACTGTTTGTATTTGACATTAGCCTTTGTTTTCCCCACACAGATACATGTTTCATGATATAAACATCACCCAGTAAACTCTGCACAAAAAGATCTGGCCATACATATGGATCCCTCACATGTTCTGTTTCTTTCTTACCTGTAGTAATGTGACCGCATGCTTTTGACCATCCTTGGTCCATAAAGGCATCATGCCCAGCTTCAGGGCAATAAGGCCAACTCTAGAAGAACCTGCCAATTAAAACCATGTCACATTAACAAAAGAAAGCTTTTTCAACATTTACCAGCATGATGCAATAGTATTTCCTAAAATTAGGTTTCAATGCAAGGAAGAGGAATATAAGAGATATAATAAGATATTCAGGGTAAAACAAGGCTCTTCCTCACAGATTTAAGTGCCTTCAAGCATGACTGGCATAATGTACTCGTGCTCAAGAAAAATGAACAAATACAAGCAAACTATACAAAATAAAATAGATGAGTTTACATATTCCAGTTTTAAAATAAAAGTATTAATACAGGGCACATAAACCCATTGCCATGCTTTCCTGGCATCAATTCATGGTTAATATTACTAATTAGTAAATACCTATCACTTAAATTCTAACACCTTAGTTGGACCATAGAGATGTCTCAAGTAGTCATATTGCTAAAACGTGTCAGTCCCCATCACAGCACTCAGATGTGCTGCAAAAGTCAGGCATAGTGTCACACACCTGTAATACCACACTCAGGTGGTTGAGGCAGGAGAATCACTACAAGTTTGAGGCCAGTCTGGGTTCCATAGTGAGTTCAAAGCCAGCCTGAATTACATAGCAAGACCTTGTCTCAACAAAACAAAACAAAAAAACAAAAAGAAACTCAAACCAAACCGAAAAATAAGATGTGTTGCATAAGTTGGCAAGAATGCTTCAGTAAGAACTGTTACAGTAAACTCCAAGGAGAAATCACATACTCGGTAGGAAAGGCCTAATTCTTATTGGTCGGGCCACATACGGGTGTACGCCCACCAGACACAAAGAGTTGATTCTGGGGTTATGGTCAGCAAACCGTGAGTGCCAGAGCATCCCAACTGCAAAGCTCCGCATGATGCATTATCATTAACATCACACTCTTCCAGGCTTTCTGTCCTAATTTTATATTCCTTTTTTCTCAAAGAAAGAAGAGAATGTATGCAAAGTGATTTTTCCTTTCTCCTACAAAACAGCTTCAAGGAGGTCTTTCACCAACAGTGGGTCAGGAGGAGCCTGGAAATACACTTGTAAACCAAATTACGAGACAGATATACTTAAGACATGAATATTAATTCAACAGATGAAAATTTTATGAAGCACTCACTATGATTTTGACTGTGTCCAGACACAAAGTTGATTAAGAGACAAAACTCATCAAATAAAAAAAAAAATCACCTGGTTCCCAAGGATACATAGGCCACGGTTCATCTTTTAGAGGACACAGTTTACTTGCTAACTGGGCTTTATCTTCATCAAAGACCAACTGCTTAACAAATGAGGTATTTTCTTCAGAAAGATGCTCATCCCACCAAGTTGGGCTCTTATCATGGAGACTTCTAACAAGAAGCCAGATGTTTGTTCTGTAAAAATAAAAAACTAAGTCACAATTACCCCATTTTATATAAGGTACGGTGGTCACACCCATTCCAAGTAAAGTCAGAGCTAACAGTTCTTTCCGTGATACTGCTTGTAACAAGGTTCACATTTTAACTATGAATAGTTATTCTGTGATAAAGAGTCCTAGCAAAGTACAGCAGTCCTATCTAACTACATGAGAAGCCACTAGCCCATCTGAATGTGTTTTAAGGGTTTTACATCAATGGAGGTGGCCAAATGTGGCACCTTAGCTTCAGGTGAAGCAACTGGGTGTGGAAAGGTAAAGAGACACATGAGACATGACCTCTGACCAGCTAACACATCAAGAAAAACCCTAGTGATGACGGTAGAGAAGGTGTGTAATCCTTGCAACAATGGGGTAAGAACAGAAGTAGTTTTTGCAGCCCTCCCTCTGTCTGGCTTCTGTAGTCAGGAAGATTCAGGTTAAGAGTCCCGATTTTCCACTTAGTAGCTGGGTGACTTTGGACACGTTACGTCCCTTTTAAGATTTAGTTTTAACCATAAACCACACGATAGTTTGATCACATGACGCTGTATAATATAAAGGGCCAAATATATTTAAATGCTCGTGTACCCCATGCTCGCTCATTGGAAACTATCATTTTTTTGTTAATGTCCTTAGCTAACTGCCTACCTCTAAGCATAAAAACCAAAAACAACAGCACCAACAAAAAGCATTTAATCCTGTCCAGACTGCTTTCCTGATAAGTCTTACTTTTCTGAGCCCCACGGCTGAAGAGAGTTCCTTCCTCCTCCAGCCACGCGAGGTCACGCCGTGGAAGCCGGACCCCTGCTCAAAGCCGCAGTGCTGCAGGCTGCAAACCCTACTCCTCCTGTCGTACGCATACCCACCTACTCCCCAAGCCGGGGGCAGCAGCCAGGCCACCGGCGCTGCAGCCCAGAAACTGAGCGCCCGCCTGCGCCAGCACCCTCCAACCTGGCATGGAGTAGCCGGGAGAGACGTGGCCGCGACACCTTTGGGCGCCTTGACTCAGTGCTCTCAAAGCGTTCCCCACTGAAGCACCACGCGTTGACTCCCACCGTTGGAAAGATATCGCAGACCGGGTCAGCCGACGGAAATAGAGCCTCGGGAATCACTTCCGGTCCGTTTTTCAATAAGTTCCGGCTACTAGGCTCGACATGTGGAACTAGAGTTCCGCCTGCAGAATAGTCCCACTTTGAATTCAGAGTGGGGGCGTTAACATGGCAGGAATTACTCTTCTTTTCAGACATGGGGGAAAGAGGGATGCTCGGAGTTTAGAAGAATGAGACAAACAAATTAAAGCTTCCTGAGAAAGCTAAGAAAAGGGGACTAACTTCTAATAGTGCCCCGTGTGGAGCAATTCACTGTGCTAAGCAGTGCTGTGATAGTCATATTTGTTAATACTCAAAACAGCCAGAAAGGAAGTTGTTGCTTTCATGTTACAAACAAGGAAACACAGACTTAGAATTTAGGTGCAGTCAAAAATAACACGGATAAGCTTAGCTGATATTGAAACACAGCTAGTAAATTTTGATGATAGAACATGCCCAAAGGGTTGACATGTACCTTCCAGGACTGAATCACAAGACAGTGCTACTTCTAGCTTACTCTCTTGGATTTCTGTCCGTGGGGAAATCTCGAGATTGTTTGTGTTCTGCAGACATTCATAGAGACCAGAAGTGAGGCACATGTAAAGAGAAAGTAAACAGCCAGCCATGAGTGAGCCACAAAAACTAGATTGACCAGCCCCAGAATATCCTCAGATAGCTGCAACCCATGAAAGACCCTGAGCCTAAACCATCTAGCCAAGTGACTCATGGATTCCTGACCAGGCACAATTGCTAGAGAAAATAAATGACTGGTATTGTTTCCATCAATTGTGTGTGTGTGTGTGTGTGTGTGTGTGTGTGTGTGATTTGTGATCTACCAATAAAGAGCTAAAATACCTTCTGTATAAAAAAAAACCCTGTCTTGTGTCCCAGATCTGGCCTAATTACCATGTATTACCATTTCTTTATTTTTCAGCTGACAGTAGAAACTCGAAAATAAAAGTTTAGCTTTTCTATCCTCCTTTTATCAGAGATCTGGATAGCCTTGCTTCCAATATCCAGGTAAAGATCAATTTCTGGATATGACTTGAACCTCAGTAGGCTCAAAATATGTATTATTTGCTTGGCATTCCATTCCACCCATTGTTGTTGCAGTTACTTGGACATTTCTCAATAACACTTTGGGCTTTGGAGGAAAAAGTATATCTCTTAATTCTACCTGTACTGTCTGACTTCACAGTTAATCAAGAAACACCTTTCACTGAACAACTGTGTCTTCAAATATGCTACAAAATGGAAGCTGAGAATTGAAAGACTGCCTTACTATTGCCAATAGCTGCCATTTATTTTGCATATAGATGCTCAGTATTGTGATAGAGTGACAGCCAAGGACTTCCAGAACACTCAAATTCATACAAAGTTAAGTTTAGTTTGATGTAACAAGAAAAAGCATATATTAGGGGATGTCTCTACACTACTGAGTTGGGAAGAACTTCTTATAAAATTTGGAATAGGAGAGGATTTTAAAGTACATCAGGGAAACAAAGATTTGGTTTGGAATGGATGCTATCAAGAAGCAAAAATGGTTCTGCAGTTAGGCATCTTCTGAGGATGGTATTCAAAAGAAAGCAATAACTTCCCAGAAGAAAAAATGTTAGTTATTTTGTAGCAGTGAAGTGGCCTAATGTATGATGAATTAAAATTATTTGTTGATAATCTGTTATAAATACTGCACTCTAATTACTAACTGGATTCATTTTCACCTTCTCAGAATATTTTATCATCTAATTTTCATAACAACATCCATTTTATAGTATAGAAAGTATGCACAGATACATGATATAATTTAAATAACAACATTAGACAGTAAACAGTGGAGTCAAGATTAAACTTGGGGTTGTGTGGCCATGGAGTTTGCTGTGCTGTTAGAGATTTTGTTTATTTTTTTCCTTACAACAAATGTGTACTATGCTTGCCTTGTAACTAGTCTAAGACTAGGGAGGAAAATTGGTAAGCAAATGCATCACACAAAATGGTTCATGAGGACTGATGAGACAGGTATTCAGTGTAATCTTTGCTTCTAATGCCAAAACTCTCCTGGTCCAGTGGAGGCTGAAAGTCAGTGAAACCCACAGCAGGTACCATTGCTGAAATGAATCAAAGCATAACATAATTTGTCTATTGATATGAAACACATGACTCCTGATTGCTACTTGGGGCTAATATTTGTCATAACATTTGATTTAGTCCCTGTAATATACTGCTAATTGACAAGCAATAGACCCAGTTCCCAAGGGACCCAACCTAAACCTCCCTAGGTCACCCAGATGCAGATCCTGAGCTTCCCATCACTTCAGATGTTGGCCTTCAGAAACGGCTTTGGACTCCAGAACTACTTGGCTGCTCTAGGACTTCAGTTTATCACTGGAATAAAGATAACATCCACAGTTTCTTTTTAGTGCTACAATTCCATAATTCTTCACTAATTCAGATCAGAAGCTGATATAATAAAACTCCTGCTTATTAAATCAAGTATAAGATTATTCTCATTTCTGAATTACTAAACCCATATCCAACAAAAGAGAGTTGCTATAAAAGGAGGAAGTTTCAAGCCAAGAGTTTGTTGAAAATATTTTAAGTTCCTACTATGTGTCTCAACCATTAATTATTACAATGTTTGTGATACATCCTATATGGTTAGTTTATTACAGAACAATAATGATATAGGGGGAAAAACTCCCAACCAACTATAAGTCTAGTACAAGTTCATGTTTTCTAAGATTGAAGAATGAATTTTAGTAACAACAGAAGTTAAAAGCCAAATATATTTATTGAGGGAAAGAAAGCTGCTGTCTGAAAGAGAGACAGAAGGGGTCCCAAGTGGGCTACTAAGACTCTGTCTTTTTTTAGAGGCTTTTATAGAGCAAAATCACGAGATGAGATGGGTCTAAGGAGGGGAAAAATGGGAACTTACAAAACAGATGGGCATGAGGTGGGACAGAACTGTGGTCAACCAATAAGATTACAAGTGTAATTACTCAGGTAAAATTGGTTAAATCAGGAGCAAATGGGCAGGCAAATCACATAGCAAGCACGCATGAATACAGAACAGGGCCTTTGGCTTTGTGATGGTGACTTCTGGCTTCAAGGTGATCCATACCTATTTAGAATATCAACCCCTAATGTTTATGCTTAGGATGCAGTTGCCCACAGTGGGAGGTGTCTGTCTTCTCCAAAGTTACAAGATATCTAGTTTTCTTCACTGGCCCTTTTGAGGGCCTACCCCTGTCTGACTGCCTATAATATTTCTAATTAACTCAGCTACCTATAACAGTAACATTTTCACTATTGTGTAATTTACATTTATGCTGCATCTTATTTCATAATATGCCTTATACCAGAACTTTTAAAAATCTTTTTAAAATGATTTAAAATTCATTTTTTAAAATGAGTTTAGACTTTTCATTAAATGATCTTTGGACTTCTTTCATTTTTCCAGAGTTGCATGAATTTATACATTTAAAAATTGGTGAAGATATCATAAAAGTAATTCCACATCTGATTGTGGCATGGATAGAATTTGATGAGGGAACTTTGAGATTTCACTGATGGCTAGAATAGAAAGTCTAAACAGATCTATCTAGAAAATCTACAAAGCTCATTCAGTGAAAAAAAAATGAATTTCTCTTAATGTTCTCCAGCAAGACAAAATCACAGTTTGAAATTTTAATATAACACTTTGAATAGTACAATTATTACTTGTAAATTTCTAGGTCAGTATGTAAATTTTAGGTTTCCAAAGATATTATCAGAGTGGGAATACATCTGTCTTCTAGGGAGGAAGGAAGACAGGTAGGAAGAAAGAAGGGAGGGAGGGAGGGAAGGAAGAAGGAAGGAAAGAAAGAAAGAAAAGCAATGTGACCATATTATGATGTAGGTTTAAAATTTCTCATCATTACAGTCCTATTCTTGTGTCCAGCATGGTCCTAAAATAATCTGATTATACCAATGCGTATTTCTTAATTACTAAACAAACATTTTAGAAACAGACAATGAAGTATCACATGACAGGGGACCAAACGCTTTCAAGTCTAGGACCTCTCCCTAGTTTGGTCATTTTCCTGATGCAAGTGAAGTTTTGACTGTTTAAGTCACTCTAGACTAGTAAATATTCTGGCCACCTGGAACCAAAGTTGGGATGTCCTCCCTCAGCTTATCAGATTCAGAGTCTGAAGAAATTTTTGAATACTGAGTTCATTTGGGATTTTTTTTAATTCCATTTTGAAGTGGCCTAAGAGATTCCAGATGAGTGATAAATAATACTTAGAGTGATCTTGATACCTATAAAGTGAGGTTATCATTCTCATTTTAAAGATGTGAAAATTTAAACACAAAGAAGATAAGTAGCTAATCCAAAGTCGTAAACCTTAAATTTGTTAGGTGAATGGTGGAATCAGGAGTTGAACCCAAAGCTTCAGAATCTACAAGCTTATTAATGGCTCTGCTCTCCCCCTCCCCCTCCTTCTCCTCTCCTCTTTCTCCTCTCTGACTTCTTCTTGTCAGCCCAGGAAAAATATAGGACTCATCCACAGGCCCTGCAGGGGGAAGTCAGGTGACTGGCCCACTTCTTCATTGTAGGACCCAGCAACTGGACAAACATCAACCTTACAGTAAGACCCAAAGATACACACTACCAACAGTTGACACTAGTGTGATTGAAGGACCAAATATTAACTTGAAAGGGGAATATGGCAAAATTAAAAAGCAAAATGCAATCTCAAACATCTAGTCTACTAGGAGCAAGTACAGGAGACATTGAAATAGAGGACTTCAAAAGTAACACACCATAATCTCTGAAAAGATATCAAGTGAAATAAAAAAACAACTCCATAAGGCCATAGAAAAAAATCAAATTAGAAGTAATCTCCCATGTAAAGACAGAAATAACAACCTTAGTAAAGGAGTTGCTCAGCTCAGCTAAAGAAGCAATAGATAAAAAAGTAAAAGAGCATGGGAAACTGATTTAAACCTTGAATGAACAATATAGAAAACAAGCAGAATTCATGAAACAAACTCAAAGAGACACCCAAGAAACAAAAAATTCCATTAAAAGCTGGCAAAACCATTTAAATGAAGCTGAGGATAGGATTTCAGACCTTGAGGACAGGATCACAATTAGCAATCATGAAAGAACAGAACTTTTAAAAATAACAAAGCAGCATGAAATGACAATCCAGCAGCTTCAAGATGATGCCAAGAGAAACAATATAAAATTAATAGGCATCAGTGAAGATGCAGGAGTCAATGCAAATGACATACCTAAAATATTCACAGAAGTAATAGCAGAAAATTTCCCAAACATGGGGAAAAATCTGATATGCAGATATGTGAGGCATATAGAACACCAAACAGTCACAGCCAACATAAGTCTACACCCAGACATATAATAATTAAGATCTCAGACATACAGCATAAAAACAGAATACTAAAAGCTGTTAGAGAAAGGACACAACTCACCTATCAAGGAAAGCCCATTAGAATCACAGCAGACTTTTCTGCACAAGCCCTCAAGTCAAGATGAGCTTGGACTGAGGTATTTCAAGCTCTGAAAGAAAACAACTTTCAACACAGACTGATGTACCCAGAAAACATGTATTCAAATTTAATGGAGAAACAAGATACGTTCATTACAAACAGCAACTGAAAAAATTCATGTCCAACAAACCAACCCTAGAAAGACTATTGAAAGGCATACTAGATAAAGATAAAAATGACCACAATCTCCAGAACAACAAGAGAAAGAAATCACCAGGTAGGACAAGCAATTAAACAAGGGGGAAAAGCAGAAAGCAAACAACTGGAACATAACATGGCAAAGTCGAGCCAGTACATATCAGTTATATCCATAAATGTAAATGGCCCAAATTCACCTATCAAAAGAAATAGGTTGACAGAATGGATCAAGAAATATGGTCCCTTGGCCCTAAATCAAGGCCAGCAGATTGCTATAGCTGCTGGTCTCTAACAGGAGCCTACAGAGAATTCTTTCTTTGGTCGGTTGGCCATTTTACAACTTTGGAAATGTAATGGTTAATTCATCAGAAAGAAATAGTGACTGTGAGTGTGGCAGGCTTCGGCAGCCCACAGGAGAGATACCCTGGTGTCTTGGGACCTGCACCATGTGGCGACCTGGGGTGCTGGGAGAACAACGAATTTCTCCCCTCTCTAGTGTGCGGTTATGAGTGCAGCAGGCTTTGGTGGCCCACAAGAGAGAGAACATGGCATCTCGGGACCTGCACCATGCAGCAACCTGGGGTGCCGGGAGAACAAGGAACTCGCCCCCTCTGGTGAGTGGCTGTGAGCCTGCCTGCACACAGGCTGAGAATCAAACATCTCATGTCGTCCTGTCCCCCGTCCTGTGCCCCCCCATTGACCTCCACCCCCTGCTTAGCAAGTGGGAACCAGTGAACTGGGCATCTTGTAAAAGATTGGCTATGTTGTTTTGTATGAACTCTCCGTATACAATATATGGACAATCATTTGGAAGAACACAAGAGACAATATGACAGTGAAGATCTCTGATTGTCTAGCTTTGAGATTTATGCTCTCTTATGTCCCATTTTGTTCTGTTTTGTTGTGTTAAATTTTACCTCCTTTAAAATAAAATCATGGAAAAAAAAGAAACATGATCCCACAATATGCTGTACACAAGAAACACATCTGACCCAAAAGGAAACTCATAAATTAAAAGTCAAAGGATGGAAAATAGTATGCCATGCAACAGGGACCCAGAAAAAAGCAGGGGGAACTATTCTATTTGCAGAAAACATGAACTTCAAACATAAAATGATTGAAAGAGATAAAGAAGGTCACTACATATTCATTAGTGGAAAAATTCAAGAGGAACAACTAACAATTATAAAAATATATGCACCAAACACAGGAGTACCCAACACTATAAGACAAATACTAATGGACATGAAAAAACAAATACACAAGAACACAATTATAACAGGGGACCTTAGCAGCCCATTGTCACAACGAGATAGACCAACTAGACAAAAAGTGAGAAAAGAAATAACATAACTGAATCATACCTGTGAGCAATTGGACTTAGTAGATGTTTACAGAGTGTTCCTTCCAACCACATCAGAATACACATTCTTCTCAGCTGCGCATGGGACATTCTCCAAAATAGACCATACAATATCCCATAAAACATTCTTAAGTAAATGCAAAGGTATTGACATTATCCCGTGAGTAGTATCTGACCATAGCACAGTGAAATTGGAAATTAATTGCATAAGAAATAGCAAAACCTGCATAAATACATGGAAATTAAGTAACACACTTCTGAACAACCAGTGGGCTACAGATGAAATTAAAGAAGAAATAAAGCAATATCTAAAATTCAATGAAAATGAGGAAACAATATTGTAATCTGTGGGATGCAATGAAAGCAGTATTAAGAGGGGAAATATATAGTAATAAATTGTCATATCAAGAAAACAGAACAAGTACAAATAAACAACCTAATGCTTCATCTCAAGCTTCTAGAAAAAGAAGAGCAAGTTAAACCCAAAGCTCATACAAGAGAAGAAATTGTAAAGATTAAAGCAGAAATCAATGCAATTGAAACTTTAAAAAATACAAAGAATTAATGAATCAAATTTTTTGAGAGAATAAACAAAATTGACAAATCTCTAGCTAACCAAATCAAGAAAAACAAAGAAAAAACCCAAATCCACTCAATAAAGACTAAAAAGAGGGAAATCACTACAGATCCCATGGAAATTCAAAAGATCATGAATTCCAACCTTGAAAATCTCTACTTACATGGAGTGGAAAACACAGAGGAAATGGAGAGATTTCTAGAAACATATGAACTACCAAAGCTCAACCAAGAAGATATAGCAATTTTGAATAACCCAGTATCAGCTATTGAAATTGAAAATGTAATAAAAAAAAACTTACCAACAAAGAAGATTTGATGCCAATACTCCTTAAACTCTTCAATGAAATTGAAAAGGAAGCAATCCACTCTAAATCATTCCTGGAGGCAAGTACCAAAACCAGAGAAAGACCCAACCAAAAAGGAGAACTATAGGCCAATCTCATTAACGAACATTGATGCAAAGATTCTCAATAAAATACTGGCAAATAGAATGCAGCAAATCATTAAGAAGATTATACATCAAGTGGGATTCATTCCAGGAATGCAGGGATGGTTTAACATATGCAAATCATGTAATATACCACATCAACAGAGCCAAAAACAAAAACCACATGGTCATCTCAATAGATGCAGAAAAAAGCTTTCAATAAAGTCCAACACATGTTCATGATAAAAACCCTTCAGAAACTCGGAATAAACAGTGTCTACCTCAACCTTATAAAGGCCATCTATGACAAACCCAAGAGCCAACATTATACTAAATGGACAAAAACTGAAAGCTTTCACTTTAAAATCAGGAACAAGACAAGGATGTCCACTATCACCGCTCCTATTCAATATAGTTCTGGAAACACTAGCCAGGGCAATCACACAAGAAAGAGAAATAAAAGGAATAAAGATAGTAAAGGAAGAAGTTAAATTATTGCTATTTGCAGATGACATGATGCTTTATATAGAAGACCCAAAAAACTCCATTAAAAGACTACTAGAGGTAATGAACAAATTCAGCAGTGTAGCTGGATACAAAGTCAATGTTCAAAAATCAATAACATTCCTGTACACAAACAAAAAACTCACTGAGAGAGAAATTATGGAAATATTGCCCTTCACAATAGCATCTTCCTGGGACTCAATGTGGCTCCTGAGGTTCTTGGGCTTAAGAACCGGTGAGAGGATGAGAAAAATAAAGAGAAGACAAAGCTGGGGTCTGGTGGAGCCCTTATCCTCCTGATGGGAGGAAAGGAACTGCTCAACCACTGCAGCATGTTTATTTATACCCTCCAAAGAAGAGTGTCAATTCCAACCTCACCGCCAGCAACTTGTTCCCCTGGCAGGCCTAGGCCCCCTGCCTTCTCAGTGCTGGAACAACTTGTTTACATAGTTTGTTTTGGTTTCTCTACTTTTTCTGGGCTGGACTTAACTTCAGCCCTGCACATGTGATCAATCTCCAGCTTCAACATTTCAGCTCCCAATAACATAAAAAAAAATGAAATACTTAGGAATCAACCTAAGAATGTAACAGATCTATATGCTGAAAATTATGCTATGCTAAAAAAGGAGATGTAAGAGGATATTAGAAAATGGAAGGATATTCCTTGCCCTTGGCTAGGAAGAACCAACACTGTGAAAATGGCCATACTCCCAAAACTGTTATACAGATTTAACGCAATCCCAATCAAAATACATTAACATACCTCACAGATCTAGAGAAAACACTTCTAAAATTCATTTGGAAACACAAGAAACCCAGAATAGCAAAGGTGATTCTGGGTAACAAATGCAAGGCAGCAGGCATCTCAATTCCTGACTTGAAAGTATACTACAAAGACATAGTGATAAAATCAGCATGGTAGTGGCAAAGACCTGAGGATCAATAGAACAGATTAGAAGGCAAAAGCACAACCACAAATACACTCAGCCACCTGATATTTGACAAAAGGGCTAAACATGTTCACTGGAGGAAGGATAGCCTCTTTAATAACTGGTGCTGAAAAAATTGACTCTCCACATGCAGAAGACTGAAACTAGATCCATGCCTATCACCATGCACAAAACTAAAGTCTAAATGGATCAAAGACCTAAACATTAAAACAGAAACACTAAATCTACTGGAAGACAAGGTAGGTAGAAATCTTGGAGACATAGGCATAGGCAGAGAATTCATGAACAAAACGCAAACTGCATGGGAAACACTTCAAAGAATCAAAAACTGGGATCTCATATTACTGAAAAGTTCTGCACTTCAAAAGAAATCACCAGCAGAGTGAAAGGAAAACCCATAGAATGGGAAAGAATTTTAGCCAGCAACCCCTCAGACAAAGGACTTATATCCAGAACATATAAAGAATTAAAAAACAACAAGCCCTCCAAATTCAAAGACCCTCTCCAAAAATGGGCATCTGCTATGAGCACACAGTTCTCAGGTGAAGATACACAAATGGTAAATAAATACGTGAAGAAATGTTCACCATCACTGATCATTCGAGAAATGCAAAGTAAAACAGCATTGAACTATCATCTCACTCCAGAAAGAATAGCTGCCATCAAGAAATCAATTGATAACAAATGTTGGCGAGGCTGCAGGGAAAAAGGAACACTGCTCCACTGTTGGTGGGAGTGTAGACTGGTGCAACCACTATTGAGTATTCTCAGAAGACTAGGATTAGATGTTCCATTCAATCCAGCTATTCCTCTCATGGATATTTTCCCAGCAAACCTGAAAAGGTCATACCACGGTGATATATGTGCATCCATGTTCATAGTAGCACAATGTGTAATAGCTAAATCTTGAAAACAACCAAGATACCCATCAACCGAAGAGTGGATGAAAGAGATGTGGTATTTTTATACAATGGAATATTACTAGCTATAAAAAATAGTTGAGGCCTTAATAGGTAAATGGAGACAACTTGAGACTATCCTCATAAGTGAAATAAATAAGAATCATATTTATAAATATCACATTGTTTCTCTAGCGTAAAAAGAATAAGAACTGTCGGAGTAATAAAACCCAAAATATATAATTTCTATTGTAAAAAAGAAAGGAAAAGAAAGTGCTCTAAAGGATATAACTGCATGTATGTTTAAGTGTGTAAGATAGATAACCATATTGCTAAGTTTTTGTTGAATCATTGAACAGAACTGTTTGCAGTCTCACTGTTTCAATGACCACTTTGTATGCTTTAATTTTGTAATTTGAACAACTATTTCTAAGAGGACAATATGTAATATATCAAGTAGTGATTGCTTATTGTTTATTTCTTTTTGAAATTATTTATTATTTCTACCCTTTCTCTATTTTGCTTATTTTCTCTTTAAATAAAAAAATTAAAAATATATAGTTCTTAGTGGAAGTTACTTAAATATTGTTTGAATAATCAGACGAATTTGAATCACACTGTAATTAATGTAGAGGGTGGTAAAATAATAAATGATAATAATAGTAAAGTATTAATGATAATATGTTATTTGTTGGGTACTTTATATCAGGAATTTGGCTCAGAATAGGCATCATCAAAGTTTTTCCTAATAATAATGATAGATATGTTCACCATTTTACAAGTGTGATTAGAAATAACCCAAAGAGTCACTTTTGCACTTGGTTAATAGTATAGGCCAGCTAAAATTTAATACTCAGTTCATATGACGCTCAAACCTTCATTCTGTTGTTTTGCTTTTGTTATCAAGGAAAAAACAAAACAAGCAATACAAAAACAACGACGACAACAAAAACAACCAACCAACCAACCTCAGTACTTGGGGAGTTCACAGAATATCAAGGAAGATAAAAGAAGTAAAAAGACAAAATGGCAAGTGCCAAAGTACAAGGTATGCACAAAGTACCTGGATAGGATACTCTTAGAGAAATTGGAATTATTCCTTGAGGGACTAGAGAGAAGGCATTGCAAAGAAAAAGAACACAGTTCTAGCAAATATTGCAAATTAATAAATCATCCCAAACTGTCTAACATAAAATCACTATGCTAAAAAAATTTTTATGGATTTTGTATGAATTCTCTTTGCCAGGATTTCAGGAAAACATAGCTCGTTCCTGCTGCATGGTATCTCAAGATGGATGGTGATGCTGGCTGGAGGCCCCGACCATCTGCAGGTTTATTTACTCTGTCTGATGGCAGATGCTGGCCTTCAATTGAGATTTCAGCTGAGCTGTCAGCTGGAATACCTGTGTGTGGCCTCTGCATGTAGCTTCTCAAGCTCCCCTACAATGTGATGGTTGGCTTCCAAGAGCAAGCATTCCAAGCAAACACGTGTAGGCTGCTTTAACTTTTAGGGCTTTGTCTTGGAAATCCCACAAGGTATAGCTTTATTGCAGGCACAAACTGGTCTAGATTCAAGGAGGAGCATAAGACCCCTTATCATGTAAACATGGCAAAGACACACGGTAAGGAGAACATATGGGATAAAAGGTATTGTCACTGGTGTATTTAGAACCTTGAACATAGGTATATCCAGGCAAAACTTTAAGCTGAATTTAGGTGGTTCCTTGGATTCACAATTGCTGACTATCAGGAGAGAGTTACCCCATGAAAAAGCTTTGGCTTGTGTTTGACTAAGAGAAAATTTTTTTATTGAAATATTTTAATAAAACATTTTTTTTTTGCTCTCAAGTACAGCATCTGGAAAAATATCTAATATTTCTTTATTTATAGAGACAAAGCCCAGGTTTGATGGATTGTATGTGGCCAAAGGATATGAGGACTTTACCACAACTCTGCATGCACAATATAGTCTGGGGCAGAAGCAGGAACTTACATCAAGCAAAGTGAGCTGTTAACCTCCAGGTCCCTTCTAAATGTGCCTGTGCACAGTGGTGGCAAGGTCTGGGCAGCTGAGATGGGCCCGGGGGAGGAGTGGGCAAACTGAAAAGGGCATGGTGGGACTGTCAGGCTGTTCAGGAGTCATGTGGTGACAGTGGTTCCTCCATCTGTGGTATTTAGAGTCCAATCAGGCCTAGGAGGATTGTCATGGCAACTTGCCCATCTGCACTGCTGAGCAGAGACAGGATTCCCTTAGTAACTGAGGAGCCCAGGAAATGATGCTTAAAATAATCTTTTATGCCCAGGTAGAAATGCCTTTGGAGTTTTATTAACCATGAACCATCACAGGGGATGGCTTTCACTCCTGCTTTATTTCAAAATGGAACAAAATGACTTTTTAAAGCAGGAGTTTCCAACCAAGCACTAAATGCTGTCTTCACTCCACAAAGCACATATCTTATTGAAGCCAGTGAGGATTGTACCTGAGTTTCTGAGAGTTGCTGCTGGTTGCTATTATATAAATTACCTTCAAATAGGCCAGGTGATCTTTGACTGAAATCATTGGGTTTCATCTAATCTCTTTTCTATTTCTGATTGAAGTCTCAGCAGTCTCTCGGTAGGGAAAATAGTTATGCTTGACAAGAGTTTAACACTTGGGCTGTTTAGCTGGACAGTTCCTTGCATGTGATGGACCCCTCTGCTCAAAATTCCTCTCCAATTTTCCCTCATCTACAAGGACTGCCTAAGGCTGCCTCCCGCGTGAGGACTCCCTCATAGTCAATAACCCTGGCTGCTAATTCATCTTCTCTCTTAACTCTTATAACATGTGTGCGTTTCTGCATGCATCAGCTGTTATTATAATAGTGAAAAGTTGAGTTTATAAACCATGTGTTCTCAATAAAGTTGGAAGGTTTTTAAAGGCAGTTTCATACAGTTATATTATGCTTCAGTTCTACCAGAAATCTCACATTTATGAGTTCCAGAAACACTTGGAAATCTTAGCGATGATGGTCACACAATTTCAAAATTATACTAAAAACTGAACTGTGTGTGTTGAAAGGATGACTTTAATGATATATGAATTATAAACCCACAACAAAAGAATAGAAATATGTGGAAATTGGATGTGAAATAATTAACAAGTAGGCAAATTTAGGAATCTAGCAGCAACAGAGCCATAATTTGAACTTGATTTATCAACAGCCTAATAAAGAAGAGTTACTGTTTCATCTGTTGACATGTCCCTCACTCACTACCATTAGGAGGAGGGGCCTTGATATATTCACTCAATAGCTTTTGGAAATGAGCAGATCTGGTCTCAGATTTTGCCACTTTTTCTGTGTGGTGAACACAATTCCTAGCTTCTTCATCAACAAAATAGAATTTTCAAAAACTTCTTTCATGAACTAAGAGTACAGATTAAATGAAATGATGCATATAAAATTCTTAACACAGTAAGAACTAAAAATATGCTACCATTATTAACAATATTTATAGTCACTTTCTGTTCAATATTATAATCATTTTGAAAAATATTCATTCTTTTCTAACTTTTTATATTTTTTGATCCAAGTAATTTCTTTTCTCCTGTTCTTCCTTCTCTTCCTCATTCTTGTCTGCCTCTCTCTCTCTCTCTCTCTCTCTCTCTCTCTCGAGGTATGGGGAAGTAAGCTCATGGCCTTTGTACTGAGTGATTCCATCTTGATGCAATGTAAGACTCTAACAAATTATGGAGAGATTCCTTTGTCATTCCTTTTCCTCTAGTGTTTCTTCTTATTTTTTACTTCTACCTTTTCTGACTTTCATTCATTTATTGATTTAATTAATACCAGGAATTGAATTCAGGATCTTATGCTTGCCAGATAGGTGCTTGTGCTGCTGAGCTATATCCCCAGCCTCTGACTTTCTTTTAATACTATGTAAAAGTGATATTATGGTTTAGATTGAGAATGTCCCCTCAGTTTGCAGGTATTCAGAGATGGGAGTATTGGAGATGGGAGAGATGGGAGTATTGAAAGGCAGAAAATTAATGTTAAGAGGTGGGTTTCATCAGAAGAAGCAGGTCACTATGGTGAGACCTAGAAAGACTTATCTTCATCCTGTCGGTTTCTGTCTCTGTCATGTCTCTTTGTCTCTCTCTCTCCCCTCCACCATTATCTCTCTCTCCACCCATTACCTCTTCCTCTGCTTTCTATCTGCCATAAACTAAGAAGCTTTCTCTTTGTAATGTCCTTCTGTCATACCCTTCTACTTTAGAGCCTGCCAGTTGTGGACTAAACTGACTGAAAGTCAAAAAAACTTCTCCTTTAAATTATGAGTGTCAGGTATTTCACCTCAGCAATGAGAAAAGTAACTAAGATATATAACATATGCAAAATAAATATGTTCACTGTTTAAAAGCCTCATTATAAGCATCAGTGAGAACATCAAGGATCCACAATTCTTTTCTGGACAAAGTACAGTACCTAAGCCCACTCTCTTTGTTTTCTTCTGTTTCCTTCTTTTTCCTGGGAATTCACAACCCCTGGTTGAGTAGCATTGCAAAGAATGCTAGAGGTGAGTCTGCAAACTTCACCTTAAAAAAAGCTGGTTCCATCAACTGAATCCATCATTATGGAAACAGTCATTTTCTTGAGAGAATATATGCTCTCTGGTAAAGAAACTGGTGTCATAATGTAAAAATAGTAGTAATAGGAGTAACTGAAATACTCATAATTTTTCAGCCATTTATATAGCTTCTGGTCTTATGGTAAATGTTTCATAAATATTATTTAACTTATCCCCCACAACAATCTATGAAGAAATTCTGTGTCTAGAGAGGTTAAATAAATTATCTAAGACCTCAAGTTTAATAAACATTCCTAGTAAAACCAGATACTCAGTACAATTTTGATTAGAATCAAAGCCTTCTAATTCTCGATTCCACTTTATTTCCTACTGCATGTCATGCTCAGGCCTTGATTTTTCTGTTAGTCACAAAAATATCTTCTTGAAGGGGCTGGATATTTAGTTCAATGGCACAAGCATTTGCCCAGCAAGCATGAGGTCGTGAGTTTGATCCCCGGTACAATAAAAACAAAAACATCTTCTTACTTAGGTTTGATGGTATACACCTATAATCCCAGAATTCTGGGAAGTTGAAGCAGGAATATCATAGTTTGAGCTCAGCCTGGTTAATTAGCAACCTAATGAGTCCTTGTTTCAAAATAAATTTTAATAATTAAAAGGATGTGAATTTGGATTATTGTGAAGGCTTTGGCTCAGTCTGTAGTGCCTTAAAAAACCTTCTTTCTTAAGTTATGGCCAACAGGAAGAGGGGAAATTATCTTTAAAGTAAAATATCAACTAGGTGTAAAATGTCTATATGTAAAATGCCATTATGAGTTGGCAAGTCCTCTTTCAGAAGAAAGCCACAGAAGAAAATGTATTAGACTTTGATTTTTAGAGTGACAGATTTTATCATCTAAAACAGTCATATTCTCCACAAGCATGAAGGAAGGTATCAGCACTGGTCACTTGGGAAGTTTCATACAGCAGGAAGATGCTGGTCTTTGTCAATGTATTTTCTTGAATTCTAAAGAATAGCTTCTTTTCTGAGAAAGAAGAGGACAAACAGACATTTTCTTTCAAACTTCTCTCAGTGCCCTCTTCAAACTTCTAGAAAATTTAGAGAACACTTTAATCACTATTCTTCTCTACTTACACTAACATGAGGGAGATTTGATTTTAATGTCTCCATTTACATGCATATAAACATAAATAAACTTATTTCAAATCCTGAAATAAGTGTAATGGGCCATTATAATTTATTGGACCCCAAGCAAAATATTATTAAGTGGTCAATAGAAAAACACTAGGCAGAAATTTCTCCGGATTTCTAAAGATGGACAATAGGAAGACATTATAATGACCTGTCCCTTTGACCTTCTCTGCAGTAGCAACTTGAATGATTGCATCCAAATAAACATTCAAGCATATTCTGTGCCCCCCCCAATTCTATGCATTGTTTGCTGCAAGTGTGCTAAATCTTGTGAAAAAGTCAAAGATGAACCTCTTCTCTAAGATTCTAGGGTAGAAGACTTACAATAAAATATTAATAAGTAATACTATCATATTAATTTAGATACATCTCATCCCTACAAGGATTCGGGGACTAGGAGGGAAGCCAAGGGCAGTGCGTTTGCTTTGTGGCTAATGGAGGTACAGAAGGAAAGGCAGTATCTTCCTCTATTCCAGACCCCCACAATTTCTCTCTCCCAGGACTAAGATGCATTAGTCAGAAATCTTTGGTTGTAAGCAACAAAGGTCCAATTTCAGCTAGAAAGGAAAGGAAATTTGGAGGTTGTTGTTGCTGCCAGTTTCAGTAGTAGATATAGCTTTAGGCAAATCTGGATCCAGAGCTAACTGAAGCCATCACAATGCTATCTTACTCTTTATTTTTTTGCCTTTTTATCTTTTAGCACTGCTTTCTTCTGTTTTGTCCTCATTTTCATGAGGCAGCAGGATGGCATCTCACACATGCAGGTTTATGCTCTCACAGTGTAATATTCCACAAGGAGGCATCTCGTTCTAGGGTTCCAAGAGAGAGTCATGGCTTTGGATTATTTGGCCTGGCTCAGGTCACACTCTTACTACCGAACCAGTCGCTGTGCCAAGGATCATCAAATACTGTAAAAGTTTTGTGTTTCCCCTCCTTTTTTTACTTATTGAGTTTTGTCGGTCTCCCAAAGTTAATTGTATTGAAGACTTTGTTTCCTTCCCTAACGCTGAGAACTGAACCCAGCTCTTCACACAGCTACCTCCATAGCCATTTTATTCTTGTTATCTTGAGACAAGTTTTTACTAAGTTACTAAGTTGTCTAAGCTGGTCTTAAACTTTCAGTCCCCTTACTTCAGCTTCCCTGGGTGCTGGGGTGGGGGTGTGTACCTCTCACCCACTACAGCTGATGGGCCTCGGCAGTGATGGAATCATGAGAGCTGTAACTTCATCAGATGAACTCATTGATGAGATCACAATTTTATGACATTCCTGGGACAGTAATAAGACAGATCATAGGGATGTGATCTTGGGGACTATATCTGGCCCCCAGCTCCTTCCTTTCTGGTTCTGCCATGAAGTGATTAGCTGCCACACCCTTCTGCTGTGATATTCTACCCCGTGGAGCCAGCTAACCATGAACTGGAACCTCTGAAACCATAAGCCACAATAAATTTTTCTTCTTTTTAATTAGCAGCTATTTTTTTCACAGTGATGAAAAGTTAACACCAGGCTTTTGTCTTCTAGACAGAAACCAACTTGTCCATTTTGCCATAAATAATCAGATAGAGGCCTGTTGCCTATATGCAGTTTACTCATTAAAACACTATAAAGATATTATCTCACTAAGCCCTAACAAGAACCCTAAGAGGTATTGTCTCAATTTTACAGATGATGAATCTGAAGATCAGAAAAGTTAACTAAATTTACATTGTCTGGATAATGTATTTCTGCCTGACATAAAAACTCTTTCTTGTGGCCATAATATTTCTGTCTTCTTCTGGAAGGTGAGACTGGCTTATATCCATTCCTACTAGAGTGGATAAATGAACTTCCTAGGATGAACTAAGATCTGTGCAATGGCAGCTTCACTAAGCTCATTTTTATCTGAAGATATTAAACAAAGACACAGACAGAACCTGATGGCAATTTCTGGACTATGGTTATATTTAATGACATTTCTAGTCACTTTTAATTCATTTACTTCATATTAAACTCCAAATGAATTAGTTTAGATTATGAAATTATTTTCTCAGCCTAATTCAGTTCCTGTGAGTAGGTGTGTTTTTAATATTCCACGCTCCGGTCGACCTGAGTTTGACATTTGGTGCTCTGATTGCTCTCCATTAGCAGGGATTGCAATCCTACTGGATCCCAGTGGTGCCAAGGGTTTACTATTGTGTTACTAATGAAATAGGAAGTCCTTTTGAGTATTTTTGTATTACTTCAAAAATTCAGTGCGCAAAAGGAGAGAAAAGATTTCCCTTTTTAAATATAGCAAACCCTTTAATCACCAAGGAAAGAAATTCCTTTCTTAGAAATCTTGTCCTGAAGATCGGGGTAGTAGCAAGAATGGAGGATATGTGATCTGCTCATCTTAGCATAAGCCTTGCCAAATTCTGTTCTGCTTTCAATTTAATCAAAGTCAGAGTCAATATATGTACGTGTGTATTTATAAATATACACTTAAAAGAAGAGGACCCTGTACTAAAAGCAACCATCATATTTTAAAATCATTTCCCCAGCCATACATAAATTACAAGGTAAAACTTGAGGATATATTTCAGAACTTGAAGCCAAATTTAGATTTTGTTCCATCAACAGACCTAGAGTTTTAGGAACCCACTTTATTCTGAGGGTTCAAACAGATAAGAATCAAGTGGCTTCCTGATATTGCTCTGTGAATTCACACTTTGGCTTTATGATTAAAAAACACTGCAAGTATAATCAAATAGGATATGCACACAGAACCTCAGTGTTTTTGGTTGAGTTTCAGAATTATATTATCCACTCTGAAAAGGTCAAATCCCAAGTACAGTTACAAATTGCAACTATTTTTGTAATAGTGTGCATAATTGCAAGTGGGAGAAGAACATTTAAACTCATAGGATGAGGAAGGCTCAAACGCATATTGGTGCTGGAGAAGAAGGAAGAGTGGAATTGTAGGAATATGTTATTGGCAAATCTGGAATATTTGTAAACATTTGATTACATTTTTTCTTCCCCATAGGGATTATTAAATTAGTGATGTATTGTATAGCCCCTGACTTCTTAGAGCAAACATAGCACCCAGTTTTAAGTTTATCTCTTTGTACCATAATTTCCTTTGTCTACTCTTAAGTTATCAGGAAAGCTGTGATAAATACTACTCTTTGTATTGGTTATATTTTGGGAGAATCACACATGGAGACTCTGTCTCAGGGGATGGCAAGCATGGTGAGTGGTGAAATAGATTTAAAGAAAAAATGCAGCCACCCAGGGATGTGTTAATTAAATATAAAGGCAGGAGATGATTAGCAGAACCTGCAGGCACCTTTAATGAAAGAGGTGAGGATGGGTTTGGGAGGATGACCAGATGAGTAACTAGATTATCTACTAATCTAATAAATTGAAATATGGTACAATTCATTGTGTTTGGGCTTTTAATTGAGGTGAAATTCACATAACCTAACATATGCAACATAAAATTAGTCATTTTCCCACCATTACTTCCTGGAGGGTGGGCTGGCTTGAAGACATTGAGTGTGTGCTCTGTGCTCTTCCATTATAACCCTGATGGTGAGACCTGCTGAAAGACCATAAGTTCATGCTTGGTGCTCCTCCACTGCACAGTTGAAGGCAGGGCCAATTGGAAGGCAGTGAATTAATGATTCAGGCCTCTTCCTCCCACTTCCACCCCCTAACTCTTACCCTGGACAGAGGGGCTGATTGGAAGAGTGTAAGAGCAACATGAACCCTAAGACCCAAGAAAACAGCCCAGCACACAGGTGCGTGCACACACCTTTGGAGGGCAAAGTAATCAGTGAGGCTAGTAATATGGAAGCATCTGAAGCAGCAGTGTGGAGACAGCAGTTGGACTCTGGAGAACTCTACCAACAAAAGGCCAGTCCCAGCCCCCACATCCAGAGGCCAAGATTGGCTCCATAACTAGCATATCTCTGGGATATAATATGGATGTTATCACAGAACTGTAAACACCAGGAGAAGGTAGGTTCTTGGGATAGTTATAAAGAACCAACTACATCTGGAGGACACCCCTGAGGAATGGACATCTTCTTTCCTCCTTGAGAGGGGCCTCAGTGCTAGTAGTAGAGCTATACATCATGGGAGGTTGGTGGGCATCAACATAGAAGACAGAATAAAAGAAAAAAGAGAAGGTGGAGAATGGAAAGGTGCAGAGGCAGGGTGTGCCCCCCCCCAGCCCACTCAGGACAGGCCTAGAACTCAATGACATGGATGAAGCCGGAAGTCAAACACTGGAACTTTCTGAAATAATAACAGAAGTAAAAAACAAAAACAAACAGACAAACAAAAAATAAATGGAAAAGGCTCTAGAAAAAATGATCTCTCAGGTACCAAAAGAAATGATGCTTAAAATCAAAGATATTAGAGAAGACACAAATAAAAGAACAAATGAGCTTAGAAAAAGATGGAAACAAAAAATGTCCAACATAAGACAGAAATGGAATTCATGGAACAGATTAGAGATTCAAGAGATTAAAGGCTTCATTGAAACTATATGCAGCAGATTAAATGAAGGGAAAGATAAGAGTTTCATATCTTGAAGACAGAATTGCAGCTACTGATCATGAAAAGAAAGATATCTCAAGAATAGCAAAAGACCATGAGAAATCTATCCAACAGTTATAAGATGAAGCAAGGAAGAATAACACAAGATGTGTGAGGTCAGTGAGAAAGCCAGAGACAGCACACATAACATAACAATCATAAATATATATGCACCTAATACAGGAGCACCCAACTATATAAAACAGTTATTGGCAGACACGGAAAATCAAATGAGCAATATCATAGTTGCAACAGGAGACCTCAATACCCTACAGTCACAGAAAGACAGATCAACTAGACAGGAAACCAGCAAAGAAATATTAGAGCTGAGCCAAACATGTGAACAAATGTAGTTTACAGGAAGAAGTTGCACTTTGAGGGTATGTGCCAGCGGCCCATAGAGATGAGCCCAGCTTGAGTCTGGAGAAAAAGCCATACCCCAAGGGCCCGCAAGAGTGGCCTGGAGAGATCTGTCTGCCCAGAGAAAAAGCCATGCCCCGAGGCCCCTCTACCATAGGTGGGAGCATTGGGGGAAGACAGCCTTGGGCCTCTCTGCCACTCCAGGAACCCCGCATCACAGGAACCCAGGGGCCTAGTCCAGTTCACTACACATTAGTGCAGCCAATGCATGATGCACCCAGGATGCAGCAATGGTCTGATTTGGAAGAACACAGGACAGTGTCAAGACAAAGAAGCAAAATATAACCTCAGACCTCCAGGCCACACAGAACAAGTTCAGGAGACAGAGATAGTAGAAATGAGAGGTCACCCTCTTGAAATTTCTGAAAAGATAACAACTGAAGTAAAGAAGCAACTTAATTTTTATATTGTTTTGTTAATTTTGCACGCTTATGCTGATGGTCTAGATAGCTATTTTGAAGATAATAAGAGGCATTATGGTAGCCATTGTTAATTTTCTATTATCTTGTTTTGAAGTCCTATATCATTTTTATTGTTTTGTTTTAATTGGTTTTATTATGTTTTATTTTGTTTGTAAGCCCTGTGTATCTGTAGGCCACCATTTGAGGCCCTTGGTTCCCTCAGACAGCCATTATCCACTAGCAGAATCAGACAAACACACCCCTGTGTGTCTGCCACCATTATAGGAGTCTCAGTGTAGATACACAGGCTGAGAGAAGCAGCCCCACCTACATGCACCCCTGATCATCAGTGAAGCCCCAGTGTAGCTGCATAGCTCTGGAGAAGACCACTCCACACCCTGCTACCTCCCTGTAAATCTGGAATTATAGGAACCCAGGTACCTGTCCCATCTTACTGCATTGCTTAGGGGCAGCCAATGTGGGAAGTGCCTGGGGCCTCACAACCAGCTTGTTGGGAGGAACCCAGGAGAATGTCAAGATGAAGGAGCAAAAGGCAAACTCAGACCTCTAACCCACATAGAACAAGTCTGGGAGATATAGTCAAGGAAGAAAATAGAAGACACACCCAAAATTTTTGAGAGGATAGCAGCTGAAGTAAGGAAACAACTTCTGAGATTGTAAAAGCAGTCAAATCAGAAATACTGTCTCAGGTAAATGAAGAAATCACACACATACTGAAAGAATTGTTCAGCAGGTCTAAAGAAGACAGAGACAATAAAGAGGGGCATAGGAAAATGATGGAAACCTTGAATAAATGTAGAAAATAATTACAATCCATGAAACAGATTCAAAGAGAGATGCAGGAAATTAAAAATTCAATTGAAAGCTGGCAAAACTGCTTGAAAGAGACTGAAGGTAGACTTTCAAACCTTGAAGACAAGATTGCAGCTAGTGATTGTGAAAGGAAAGATCTCTTAAAAATAACACGGAATCAGGAACTAACAATCCAAAGGCTGCAGGATGATACAAACAAGCATAACTTAAGAGTGATAGGTATAGGTGAAGAAGCAGGGATCAACACAAGTGAAATTAAAAGGATATTCACAGAAGTAATAGAAGAAAACTTCCCAAACATGGGAAATGGATCTGGCATGCAGATAAGTGAGGCATATAGGACTCCAACTAGCCATAAGCAAAGTAAATCTACACCCAGACATATAATAATCAAGATCCCAGAAATTCAGCACAAGAATAGAATATTAAAAGCTGTTTTAGAAAAGAGACAGATAACCTATAAAGGAAAACCAATCAGAATCACATCAGACTTAACTCAAACCATCAAGTTAAGAAGAGTTTGGAGTGAAATGTTTCACACCCTGAAAGAAAACAACTTCCAACCCACATTGATCTACCCTGCAAAACTATCTTTCAAAATTGATGGAAAAATAAGATACTTCCATGATAAAGAACAAATGAAGGAATTCATGACTACCAAACCAAACCTACAGAGAGTGCTAAAGAATATTCTAGAGAGAGATAAAGATGATCATGGCTCCAGGAACAGCAGCAGAGGAGGATCGCCAAACAAGACAGGCAATTGAATGAAGGGGAAAAGTGGAGGGCCAACAACAGGAGGTTAGCAGGGCAGAGACAAACCAATGTATGCTGGTTGTAATCATTAATGTAGATGGCCTCAGGAGAGCAATTAAAAGAAATACAAAGGGAACAGATCTAGAAACAAGATCCATTGGTATACTGTACACAAGAAACACATTTAACTGGAAAGGAAATTCATAAACTGAAAATCAAGGGAGAGAAAATCAAAGGAGAGAATTGTTTCATGTAACAGGAGATGGAAAAAAATCAAGAGTAACTTGCCCATCAACCGCAGAATGGATAAGAAAGATATGATATTTTCATGCAATGGAAAGGTATCCAGATATAAAGTAGAATAATCTCAAGGCTCTTGTAGGTAAATGGATGCAATTGGAGATCATGTTCATGACCAAAACAGTTCAAACTCATACATGTGTACTCTAGCATAAGAAACAGAAGGAGTTAATGGGATCCAAAAGCAAAATAGAGGGGCTGGGAATTTAGCTCAGTAGTATAAGCACCTGCCTGGCAAGCACAAGGTCGTGAGTTCAATACCCAGTACCAAAAAAACAAAAACAAAAAAACCAAAAGCAAAATAGTTAATGTAAGAACAAAGGGAGGAAATACTTGGGAGGGAAAGGTGGAAACTACTGTCAATGTCTTATTGTCTTATCTTGAACTCTTGCATCATTTACACAATTTTGTTATGTTTGGCTTTGTTCTATCTTGTTTTGTTATATTTTATGCTGTCAGATGGTAAGGGCAGCTATTTTGAATATAATGGAATATATCATGGTAATCATGGTTGCCTATTATATTGCATTGAAATCTTATAATGCTTTCATTCATTTGTTTGATTGGTTTTATTCTGTTTTGCTTGATTTTATTATATGTGATGGTATGAACAGCTATTTTGAAGAAAATGAGACATTATGGTAGCCATTTCTGATTTCCTATCATCTTGTTTTGAAGTCCTACCATGCTTTTGTTCTTCAGTTTTGATTGCTTCTATCCTGTTGTGGTTTATTTGATTTTATTATGTGTGATTGTATAGACAAATTTTTTTGAGGAAAATGAGATATTATAGTAGTCATTATTCATTTCCTGTTATTTGGTTTTGAAGTCCTGTAATGATTTCATTCTTTTGAATGGTTTTATATTATTTTGTTATGTTGGATACTATTGTATGTGAAGGTATGTTCAACTATATCAAAGAAAAGAGACATTATGGTAGCTACTGTTGATGTCCTGTTGTCTTGTTGTGAAGTGCTGAGTTGCTTGCATTTTTCTGTTCTGATTTGCTTTGTTCTGTTCTCTTTTGTTTTATTCTTTTTAAAATAAAAAATAAAATAAATAAAAATAAAATTACTTTAAAGTGAGAAATTTGGTGGCATATAACCACATCTATCTAGTTCCAAAACATTTTCATTACCTCATTGGTATTTGTAATGAAGGGCTGGAGAAATTTTCATTAAATAAATCATAGAGAATCATCACATTCTCTTGTATTATAACTTTGTTGTACTTAAAAGTATTTGCCTGGAAATCTTGGTGCTAATCTTGTGCTTTTTGATGTAAGACACATTAGTGCAGCAACTTTGAATCTGTGCTTAGCAGCTTGGTTTTTTTTAGAAGACTGCAGTGAGGTTATACAGTATAACTGGCTCTTCCCCAACCAGAAACACAATTCCTCTTACTCTTTGGTGTTACATGCTCTGATCATGTATTAAGCACCAGTGATAGGACCTGAATATGAAGATGAGACAGGCTTTGCTGTTTGGTGTAAATGTACTTTCCAGCGGGAAGAGAGGTTCCACCTGAGAATGCACAGATGACAGGGGAGCTCATAGGAGGAATTCCAGCCAACTCTGGGGGAGGGAGAAAAAATTCAGGATGATTCCTGAGAAGAACTGATGTCTCAGATTTTAAAATGTATATAAGCAAGCTAGGGGAAGGAAACTTCAGCAGATTCCATGCTGAGAAGTTTTTAATGTGGGGTGGAGTGACTACTAGTGGGCAGAAAAAGTAGTGGTTTAAATGAGTTAATTAAATGCTGTTTTCAAAGTCATATTCAAGAGTTGGGATTTCATTCTGAAATTGGCGGGAAGTCACCAAAAGATTGTAAGCACAATAGGGAGATGGTCAGATTTACTTTATTACCACACTGGCACCAATATGGAAGGCAGGTTGGATGAAGGTAACATAGAAAATGGGAACCAGTTAGGAGACTCACTCATATTCCAGAAAAGAAGATGATTAAACTATGTGAGAAGCAGTGACTATTAAAAAAAAAGAGACAGCACAATAATCATGATAGCAGCAAGTTTCACAGTATCTGGAGCACTCGCCGTATGTTAACTAGAACAAGTGTGCTGTGCAACCAGCTGCTAAGATCGGAAGCTGAACTAGTCTGAAATTTTCTCAGATGTAAGGAGGGGCTTGTCCAAAATCATTCGTCTTCTGAAAGCATCTGTCGCTGTGTCCAGAAGGGAATATTAAGGCTCTTTTTCCTCAAGTGTGGACTTTGAAGGTCCACCCAGCTCCAAAGCTCCCAGTGGGGTCACAGTTCCATTTTCCTAAGATCATAATCCTCAGAATACTCTCTGAATAATTCACATTAATGCTAATCTTGAGTTTGCTTTTTCAGGGAACTCATTCCGTAGACATCGTTTAGATGCTTGCGCACATTATCTCAAATCTTCATAGTGACCTGTCAAAGTAGGGATTATTATCCCCTTTCAACACATGGGAAAATTGAGGTTTGGAGATACCATCCCACTCTTAAGTGATAGATGTGGATTTGCTCTGGCTTGGTAGTTCCATTGTACTGTACTCAAAAGAAGGGCATGAAATCTAGAGGTATTTGTAAAGTAGCATTTTAAAGGACCAATTTGAATGACTGTTTCATGGTGGGGGGTAACAGAGAAGGATGGTAAAAATAGCCGGTAGGCATATGTCTCCTTTTAGCACTGTTTACCTTTCAATGTTTAAGGATATTTTCATGAGAATGTCTTCAAATAGTAAATATCTTCAGTGTTGGGCACACAAGGCGTGTTTAGCATAATTCCAAGTACTAGAATCAGAGGGTAGCTCTATACTGTGAGCTTCCCTAGAGAAGAGACTGTACTCTTTTTTTCTTTTCTCTCTCCTCTCCTCTTCTCTCCTCTCCTCTCCTCTCCTCTCCTCTCCTCTCCTCTCCT
>PVJX010007971.1:0-67946 GCA_004027295.1 Dolichotis patagonum | reverse complement strand
CAAAGTCAACAGTCAAAAATCAATAACATTCCTCTACACAAAAAACTCCATAAAAGAAAAATCATGGAAATATCACCTTCCACAATAGCATCTAGAAAATGAAACACTTAACAGTTAACCTAAATAAGAATGTAAAAGACCTATATGCTGACAATTATGCTATGCTAAACAAAGAGATTGAAGAGGTTAATAAAAAATGGAATTATATTTCTTTCTCTTGGCTAGGAAGAACCACAATTGTGAAAATGGCCATACTCCCAAAACTGTTATACAGATTTAATGCAATCCCAATCAAAATACCATTGACATATCTCACAGATCTAGAGAAAAACACTCTTAAAATTCATTTGGAAACAGAAGAAACCTAGAATAGCAAAGGCAGTTCTGGGCAACTAAGGCAAGGCAGGAGGCATCTCAATTCTTGACTTGAAACTATACTACAAAGCCACAGTGATAAAATCAGCATGGTACTGGCCCTGAAGCAAGGCCAGCAGTTTGCTATAGCTACTGGTTTCAAACAGGAGCCTAAAGAATTCTTTCTGTGGTCTGTTGGCCATTTCAGAACTTTGGAAATGTAATGGACAATTCATCAGAAAGAAATAGCAGGTGAGTGTGGCAGACTCTTGGTGGCCCGGAGGAGAGAGACCCTGGTGCGTGGGGACCTGCACCATGCAGTTGACTCAGGGTGCTGGGAGAACAAGGAGCTCCTCCCCTCTCTGGGGAGAGGGCTAAAAATCAAACATCTCATGTTGTCCTGTGCCCGGTCCCATGTTGTCTGTCCCCCACCCGCTTAGCAAGTGGGAACCAGTGAACTGGACATCTTGTGAAAAGATTGCCTGTGTTATTTCGTATGAACTCCCCGTATGCAAAGATATGGACAACCATTTGGAAGAAAACAAGACACAATATGACAGATAGTGAAGATCTCTGGTTGTCTAGCTTTGAAATTTATGCTTTCTTATGTCCTGTTCTGCTCTGTTTTGTTATTAAAAATTATTAAAAAAAAATCAGCATGGTACTGGCAAAGAAATAAATCTGAGGGTCAATGGAACAGATTAGAAGATGCAAGTGTAAGTACAAAGACACTCAGCCACTTGATGTTTGACACGTTCACTGGAAGAAGTATAGCCTGTTTAATAAGTGGTGTTGGAAAAATTGGCTCTCCACATGCTGAAGACAAACTAGATCCATGCCTATCCCCATGCACAAAACTAAAGTCTAATGGATCAAAGACCTAACATTAAAACAGAAACACTAAATCTACTGGAAGACAAGGTAGGTAGAAGTCTTGAAGACATAGGGATAGGCAGAAAATTCATGAATGAAATAAAAAGTGCACGGGGAACACTTCAGAGAATCAACAACTGGAATCTCATATTATTGAAAAACTTTTGCATTTCAGATACACCAGAAAACACCAACAGAGTGAAAAGGAAACCCATAGAAGGGAAAAAACACTAGCCAGAGCAATCAGACAAAAGTGAGAAATAAAAGGAAAAAAATTGGAAAAGAAATTGAATTTTTATTATTTGCAGAAGACATGATACTCTACATAGAAGACCTCCAAAACTCCATTGAAAGACTCCTAGATATAAAATAAATTCAGCAATGCAGCTGGATACAAAGTCAATACTCAAGAATCAATAGCATTCTTATACACTAACAACAAAAGCACTGAGAGAGTAATGAGAAAAGCCACACCCTTCACACTAGCATCTAAAAAATAATTCTTAGGAATTAATCTAACAAAAGAAGTAAAAGAGCTATACAGGGAAAATTATAATACCCTAAAAAAGAAATCAAAGAGGACCTCAGAAAATGGAAAGACATCCCTTGTTCATGGATTGGAAGAATAAATATTGTGAAAATGGCCATTCTCCCAAAATTGTTATACAGATTCAATGCAATCCCAATCAAAATACCATTAGCATACCTCATAGATCTAGAGAAATCACTCCTAAAATGCATCTGGAACCAAAAGAAACCTAGAATAGCAAAGGCAATTCTAAGCAGCAAAGGTAAGGCAGAAGGCATCACAATCCCTGACCTGAAGTTATACTATAAAGCTACTATAGTAAAATCAACATGGTACTGGAATAAAAACAGATCTGAGGATCAATGGAATATATTAGAAGATACAACCACAACCACAAACACACTTAACCACCTTATCTTTGATAAAGGGGACAAACATATTTGCTGGAAGAACGAAAGTCTCTTTAATAAATGGTGCTGGAAAAATTGGCTATCCATATGCTGAAAACTAAAACCAGACTGATGCTTATCACCATTACTAAACTAAAATCTAAGTGGATCAAAGACCTAAATATTAAAACAGAAACACTAAATCTGTTGGAAGACAAAGTAGGTAAAAATATTGAAGACATAGGGGTAGGTAGAGAATTCATGAACAAGAATCAAACTGCACAGGAAATACTTCCCATAATCAATAACTGGGATCACGTCTTATTAACAAGTTTCTACATGTCAAAAGAAATCTTCAGCATAGTGAGAAGAAAACCCACAAACTGGGAAAAAATCTTGATAGATTGTCCCTCAGACAAAGGACTTCTGTCTAACTTATAAAGAATTAAAAAAAATCAGACCCCTGAAATTCAAAGACCCAATCCAAAAATGGCATTTGAGATGAACACACAGTTCTCAGATGAAGAAATACGAATGGCAAATAAATACATGAAAAAATGTTCATCATCATTTGTCATTAGAGAAATGCAAATTAAAACCACACTGAGATTCCATCTCACTTCAGAAAGAATGGCCAGGAATTAAAATAAAAACTACCAACAACAAATGGTGGAGAGGCTGTGGGGAAAAAGGAACTCTTCTGCACTGTTGGTGGGAGTGTAGACTAGTGCAACCACTGTGGAGGTCAGTTTGGAGGTTCCTCAAAAAGCTGGGTCTGGAGGTCCCATTTGACCCAGCTATCCCACTTGTAGGCATATTCCCAGAAGATCTGAAAACATCATTCCACAGTGATATATGTGCACCCATGTTTATAGCAGCACAATTTGTAATAGCCAGATCTCGGAAACACCCTAAGTGCCCATCAACTGAGGAATGGATAAAAATGTTGTGGTATTTTTATACAATGGAGTACTACTCAGCTATAAACAATGATCACGTTGGATGCAACTTGAGACCATACTCATAAGCGAAAGAAACCAAACTCACATGTATAAATACCATATAGTCTCTCTAGTGTGAGAAATGGTAAGAGTACATAAGATTTATGGTAATCATGATTTTCCATTACATTGCTTTGAAGCCTTTTAATGTTTTTATTCATAAGTTGGAATGCTTTTGCTCTGTTTTGTTTGATTTTATTATGTGTGATGGTATGAACAGCTATTTTGAAGAAAACAAAACATTATGGCAGCCATTGCTGATTTAATATCATGTTGCTTTGAAGTCCTATCATGCTTTTGTTCTTCTATTTCATTGGTTCTTTTATGTTGTGTCTAATTGGATTTTAATATATGTGATAGTATAAACAAATTCTTTTATGGAAAATGAAATATTATAGTAGCCATTGTTCATTTACTGTCATTTGGTTCAGAATACCCTGTAATTCTTTCATCCTCTTGAATGGTTTTATATTATTTTGTTATGTTTGATATTATTTTATGTGAATCTATGCTCAGCTATTACAAAGAAAGAGACATTATGATAGCTACAGTTAATATACATTTAACTTTTTATAAAGTGCTATGTTGCTTATACTGATCTGATCTGCTTTGTTCTGTCCTCCTTTGTTTTATTCTCTTTAAAATAAAAAAATTAAAAGATAGATAACCATATTACTAAGTTTTTGTTGGATCATTTAACAGAACTGTTTGCAGTCTCATTGTTTGAATATCCACTTTGTATGCTTTAATTTTGTAACTTGAACAACTATTTCTAAGATGACAATATGTAATTTATCAACTAGTGATTTCTTGCTGTTTATTTTTTGGAAATTCTATATTATTTCTACCCTATTATCTGTTTTGATTTTTTTCTCTTTAAATAAAATTTTTTAAAAGTATGTGGTTCAGATTTCAATGTACAAAAGTCAAAATTAATCCTTTACCCATTTTTGGAATAGTTACCAAGCAATTATATGATACTTTAAAAATACCTTTTTCCTATTATATTTTATATTGCTGATAGCTAAAGTTTTTTATATTTTACCAATGTACTGATCCACAGCAATTTAAAATTTAAAAAATTTCCCCAGAGATAGGTTGAAAGTATGGCTATTTAAGCAATTTTTAAAATATATTTTAAAATTTTCACATTGTAGACTGCAGGAGCAAATTTACTTCAGCATTTAAGAAGTTATCTTGCAAGGGACAGCTATACAAATTCATACAATTGACAGAAAAAATATATATTTTTAATACTTTGATGTTTCCCAAGTGCAAACCTGTTTCTGAAACTGTTTTCAATTATTTTTCTGCAACTTGACTTTTCAGGTATCTAACAGCCCTTTTTAATTTAATATTCTCAAATAGAACATTTGATCTTTACCCTCTGCAAACTTATTCTCCTTCAGATTGTTAGACCATCACTTAACCAGATGCTTCATTCAAGATCCTCCCTTTCCTGAGCCTCCCATGCCCATTCCTCACTTTTCTACCCACAGGATTCTTCTGTATCTCAAGTTTCCTGTTTTACTGTTGCCTCTATTATTTTCCAGGCACATCTGTCACCTGCGCCACATGATAGGTCATAAATAGTGGAGCCTCCTGGTCCCCCCTCCAGGGCTACATGTTACCTGCACAGTCCCATAAAATTCCACATAGACAAATCCTTCAGCTGACTCAGTGTTCTGCTGTCACAGTCTTAAAATGCTTAGTAGTTTTTGAACAAGAGATGTTGCATTTTCATTTTCCTTGCATTTTAAAAATTATGTAGTTGATATTGCCTTTTCTCTTAAAATGTTTTCGTTGTCAAATACTCAGAGAGTTTTTAAGCTATTGTATCATCATTCATGCTCCTACTTACATCCCCTCTATTCTCTACCTCCCATCAGCTAAACTCTTAAATAAAACCTAAACATCTAACTTGTGTCTTAGAAACCCTATTTTGTTCCTGTCAGTGCCCTGCAATTTTCCTCCTCATTCTACCATTCTGGCTTTCTCTAAACTCTTTCCACAAGCCAAACTTCCCTTGGTGCTATGGACTGAACTGGGCTCCTCTCACTAATCTATTCACTGAAACTCCTAACCCCAACATAGCTATATATAGAGGTAGGAATTTTAGGATATAATGAGTGTCAAGGAGGTCCTAAGGTTCTAATCTGGTGACCTTGTATGATTACCACTCAGGCTGATGGATTCTTAATCCAGAAGTAATTCCAAAGTAGAGGGTCAAAAGAGGACTGAACAAACATATTTCAGTGTTCAGCAAAACTAGAAAGCAGTATTTATTATACAGCAAAAACAAAACAGACCTTAGGATGCAAATGAACCAGGATTGGGGGTCAAATGAGTTGCCAAAGGGACTTTGTCTATGGCATTGGTGGTGAACCAATGGCATATGTATTATTTGTTTTTCTTTTAAGACAAAAGATGTTAATAAATAAGCTATTTTTTTCTAAACTCAAACCTCATTATTTACGTTTCATTACACTTGGTGATAAATAAGTGCGTTTTGGGTTGCAGTTTGGGTCCTTGTCTCTAAAAGGTTTGCCATCACTGGTCTAGAGATTTTTATAAACACAAAGATGACTAAATCTTAGCCAAGTTGAGGTCAACCTGTGGGGCTCCAATCAGGAAAGTTTTATGTAGAAGTGGGCTTATAGGAACTCAGGTTATCTAGCAGGTCTTCTTTTGCAGGCATCATTAATTGTAACTTTACCCAGAACAGAGACATTCTTTAGAGAGGTATGAATATCGTGTTTCTGGGGAAGACAATCCCAGCAATCTAATGAGGCCTTTGTTTGTTGAACCTCAAGTACCGTGACCTTGGCCATTGGACCAGAGTGCCCTTCAGTGAGCCAACTCAAGTCTCTTTTTGGCTTAGCCTTTTCCCAGGCCACCTGTCCTGTCCATGGACCTCTCTTCTTCAGAACATTTCTCACACTCCCTGCCTCCTCTCCCCATGGGCCAGTGTCTTTCTGGTAAATCCTCTCACCCTGGAATAAGGTCCTATTGGCCCGCAACATCATATATTGCAGAAGCTGATTATTTTGATTCCTATTGGAAGCCTCTTGTTAGATTAGGAAAATGACATCCAAACCTTAGAAAATGGAACCCAAGCCCAAACTCAGCAGCACAGAAGGCTCCTGGTTTATTCTCCTCTCTCTTGTTTTTCCCTGCTTCAATTTGAAGGGAAAGAGAGAGGAAAGAGCATTGCAGAGATCACAGGAAGGCAATATCTGCAAATTGGGAGGAGATCCCACCATATCCCAACCACCATGATTCCAAACTTCTGGCTTTTGAAACTCTGAGAAAACAAATGTCTGTAGTTTAAGACCTAACTGTCCTGGGTAATTAGAGAAGCCTGAGCTAAAACATGAGGTATCTGTGCCTCCTATGCCTCTGCTTGATCACCTAGTTCATCTATTTTTATAAAATAATTTCTCTCCTTTGTAAAACAACCTCAGACTTATCTCTAATATCTGTGCGTCAATTTGGCATAACCCAAAGTATGCTACTAAGTCACTTTCTATTGCACATTTGATATTATATGTATTTAATATTATAGTCTTTTACTGGCTTTTGATCTGTCTTCTAGACTGAGATATTCCACCTGTACCCCTTCCAATGTCACCTCTGCACAGACAGAAGTGTCATTTATTTGTTTGCAGTTGTAACTTTGCACTGAGAACAGTGTGTAGAGGACAGCATTTGCTAAGTATTTCTAAAACAGTGAGTGAAAAGTTCAAGCATGCCCTGTTAGAAATCCTAGAGAGACAGAAAATGAATTTTACTTAGTTCAGCCGCCAATGTGTCTGTAACTATCCTTCCCAATAAAGTCGTAAAGTTGTTCATTTGTCAAAATATTGAGAAAGAAACTACAAAACAGACATACTGTTTTCCTTAGTCTTGAGGTAATGCTTATCGACACACAATATAGGTAAATTAGAATTCTCATGTCACTCATGTATCTCAGAGTATCAGAAAAGATTTACTTATTTTAGGCTGATGGAAATTCTTTGTTTAATCTTCCTTCTATTATTATGTATGAAAGTCTGAAAGTGATATAAATAATACACAAGGATTTATACTGTTCATTATTTCCCGCATGATAAGTCTTCTATTATTACTTGTATGGACATATTTGTGCAATAGCAGATGTAATTCAAATACAATAAGTTTACAAGAATATATCATTAATACCATAATCTTTCATATCGTTGGCACATTTTCACTGAACTGGCCACAGCTCACAAAGATGTGTTCTAGTATGTATTCTAATACTGTGCATTCAGATTATTTTCTATGAAAACTATTAAACCAGTGTCATTCACATTGTGTGTTGAAAAACTCCAGTGGAATGTGCAAAGAAGAAAAGCTGCTATGGCTGATCACTAGCCCCTGCCTTCTCTCTAGGAATTTGTAATTAATTTGATATCAAATAATCAAAAAAATATGGAACGCTTTTTATGTGTTTTCCATTCATTTAATGTCACGCATGCCTTCAGAGATAATTTCTCTGTATTCATTACACAGTCTATAGTGTAGTAGGAATTGAATTGATATTGAATTATGCATATCTTCACAATTGTATAAGATAGTTAATATTATTTTCAGTTTAAGATAAGGAAAATGAGATTCGACAACGGAAAAGAAACTTTCCCAATACTCACAATTCATTTATGGATAATTAATAATTAACTCATTTATGGATAATTAATGATTGCTATCTAAATCTGAATGACTTAAAATCCTTAGTTCTGCTACACCCTGATGTTTCTTAGAAAGGAGTTTCTTTTAAAGTTTGAAAACTTCCACTCTAGTGGAGTTAATTAATTCTATTAGCGTCCTTACTGATGTCTGCTATGCAAGCTCTTCTTCACTCTCAATGCCTAACTTCGGGTTACAGACAATTCATGATCTAGGTCAAGGCATCTTCCTTGATTATTACCTCTCCATCTGTCATGATTACCTGGGCAAATAAACTCCTTCTTCTAGGCTAACTCCATGTCTCTGTAGGTTATGATGCCCATCTTTCCATTTTCCATTACTTTGCCATTTCTTGGAGCACTTGAAAATCTAGCTTTCCTGTGCACTAGTTTCCTTTAGTTGCCAAAGTAAATTATAACACTGAGTGCTTTAAATAAATAAAACAATACTTTCACAGTGAATAAGTCCAGAATTCTGAAATCAAGATATAGGCAGGATTAGATTCTCCTATAGCCCTTGTAGGGGATTCTTTTGTATGCCTCTCCTTAGTTTCTGGTTGTTGCTGACTAACCCTAAGCAGTCTTTGGCTAGGAGCCCAATCACTCTAATCTTTGCCTTCTGCTAAAAATGTTATTCTCATATCTGAGAACTCCCTAAAAGATCAGATTAGGACTCCCTAAAAGATCAGAGATTTATAAGATAGCAATTAAAAAGTGCCTCAATTCTATGAGTTTCTCATTTCTGCCAGCATACTCAGTTCTAATTTTGTTTTTGCCTAGAATAGGTAGCTAATTTAAAATTATGCTTCAGTTGATTTATTTTGGATTAAGATTTTTCAAATAATATACCACGAGATGTACTAAAATGTAATAAAATTGTTCTCAATTTGCAGTGGATTCTCAACCATTTTATAGATTGTCCTTTTATAGATTTTTCACAATAAATCCACTTTTAATTTAACCCAAATTACTAACCAACACTGTTATAACAACACTGCATGTGTGAGATATTTGTAACAACAGCAATAGGTATAACAAATGAGCACTAACAATAATAAACATGACAATAAAATAATTATTAGTAAATTTTTCAGGCTTGCAATAAAGTTTTTATAAGTCATTAAATCTGGCACAAAAAGCTGGTAATAAGAGGGCTAGTGACTTCCCAGTTACAGAAATGAGGATAGATGTTCACGGAATTGAAATGCCCAGGATCACTATCATTTTATGAACTGAGATTTGAGCCTTCATTTGCAGATCATAAACCTTGTTTATGGAAATCAAAGAACCTGCCTCCTATCTTACTCTGTACTAAATTTTAGTTAATAAGGACAGTGTTAAGATAAGCTGCATGCCATTCCTTTATTAGTAAGTGCTAAGTAACATGGAGGTGTGTCTTTGAGATCACTTCTAAGAGAAGTAAAATTCATTCTTTGTTGCAGCAGCCTGCACAGAAAATCCTTCTTCTAAATGTGTCTCCAAAGGTCTTTTCCGCATTCCTATACATAAAAAAATCCAAACACAATCCCTTAACAGCCATCAGACTACTGAGAGAACAAAACTATTTGATTATCTTATGAAAGATTATTTAAAACTCAATCATAATTTTAAATTTAATTTTAAGGCAAGTGTAGTATCATGAGTCCTCGCCCCATTAAGTATGACACAGGGAGGATTCTATGCTTAATCTACTGACAGATGCAGGCTTAGCCTCTGCTTCTGAAGCTGGCGTCCAGGAATTTGATCAGAGGCTGATCCAAAGCCCGGTAAGAAGACCAGGACTCATGATCGAGGGGGATCTCCTTTAGTTCAAGGGAGATCTTTCCCGTATATCTGTGATTTTAAGCAAATTATGTAACCTCTCAAAGATTATTATTTTTCTTAATTGTAGAATCTAATCATAAAACATAATATTTACCTCAAAGAGTTTCTGTGCAATTAGAGTGACAGAGTGAAGGGACCCAGAATTCTCACATGAAAGCATTGCAGTATATTTCTCTTTTTTGCCTCTACTGTAGCAATAATAAAGGACAGAACATTTTTCTCTTTAAAACATTTTATCCATCTATATTGCAAACCACTTATTTAGAGGTGTTCTTCTTACTCTCACATCTCTAATTGTTGCACAAAATAAATATTACTATTACATAGAAATAAACTTTAGAGAAAGTGGTAAAGTCAAATGGAGATCTTGTCTGTATTAATGTACTTCATAAAACATGCATTTGTTTATTTTTTGGATTAACGGCTGTTATTGTCCATGAAACTCTGAGCAAAACCTGGTAAAGGAAATATTAGTCAATAGTATAGACATTTTCAGAAAATGATCTATGCAAAGTTAGTGTTTATCAATCTGCATTTTAAACTTAGAAACACGAAGGAACCTGAATAAAGAGGAATATAATTAATTATGAAATCTAATACTGTACAAATTTTCAGGATGCTGCTTATGAACCAGATTTGGCTTGAAAATATATCCTGTTTCCTCCTCAAATCCTGTTGATACCAAGGATGATTTGCCTTAACATTTTATATTTTGCTTTAACTATCTGAAAGTTGGTGTAAAAAAGTGCCTTTCTCTGAATTCACTTTGTAACATAGAAATTTTTTTGTTCTAAAATGAATTAAAAATTTCCCCAAAGTTACCTCACATATTTTGTTTGGATATTGTGCCTGGCAAAATTTAATTGATAAAATTCTTTTGCCAAACAAGATATGTTAGATTGTTCTTTGTCAGATTTTTCTTTTATGAAATTTGATTATTACAATATACTCACCTTTTGAAAGATTTTTAATAAAATGTTTCTTTTATGAGAAGTGATTTTTATGTATAATTTAACACCCACTTAGCTCTCAAAAAAGAATCAAAGGATCATTATTACACTGTTCATTTTAAAATATGACTAATTAGTATAACATTGTGTTTCAGGTTTTCCTTTAAATGACTCTGGAAAAGATCTTAATTGTGCATTTTCCATCCAAGTGAACTGTGAAAACAACGCAAGACTGCAAGTGGGTATAATAAAATCATTTTGTTGTTAATTTGACCTCGTTGCTGATAAGGAAGAGGAAGTATTTTTCCTTTTCCTCTCCTCCACCCTGTCACCAGGATTACAATAATATCTATTAAAAATAATTTCTAAAGTAGATGTGCAGCTTCTGTTACTTGACTTTTTGAAAGATAATGTAACTGTGGACTAGGACCCTGTCACATGTCACATGTCAAATGTCAAGTTCTCATCAGAGGATGAACCTGGCCTCCTGTAGTCACCTGTCTTCCTTTGCAGAATGAGAGATGTCACGTACGCGCTTTTCCTACAGGTCCTCTGAACGACACTGGGCAGGGGCGTGCAGAATTTCGGATCTCTTTCTTATTAAGTTGTAACCGGGGTTTATTTACTAGTGTCTTCTCAACTTCTAAATGAATCTGTTCCTTGAGGAAGACTTTCAGGTTAAAGATGACCCCATTCTTTTATAACCTGCGACCCTGGGCCTCATAATTATTGTGCTTTCAGAATAAATGGTACAATTATACCTTTATACTTTCAGCTGCAAATGTGGTAGCTACAAAATGAGAAGAAATTATAATACAGAATAGATATAATTGAACTATTAGATAATTTTTCTCTTGAAGTTTTTTCACCTTTACAGAAGTGACTAATTCCTGGGTTCCAATAATTTTGATTAGAGAGGTAATAGTGGATTTTGGTTTTTATTTTTGCTGGAACATGTACAAACAGGCACAGCAAGCTCTGGAGGGCAGCAAGCAGAGGGGAATTGTTCACTTTTATTGTGCTCAGGATCCTCAGCCACAAAATAGAGACAATAATATGCACTTAACAGAAATAGCGCATGTAATTAATTAGCTACTCTCCTACTGTATTGTAAAGACTTCATACAGGTTTGCTAAAACTATGACAAATTACTGAATGAAATGAAATCTGAAGAATGAGAGGTATGACTTTTAAGAAGCAAACATAACTGTGTTGAAAATAGATGCATAATCATTAAATACATAAAAGGGACTAGAAAGCCATGGACTATAGATATTGGTTATTTTCTATTCAGGCTCAGACAAGGAGAGGTACGATTCTATCCTGGGTTAGTACACGATACAGAAAGGAGAACAATCCAAAACTATTAAATGGTGAAGATTGAGATTTAACAGAAATGTGCTTTTTTTGAATAAAAGAAAGACTTGTATTTAACTTAGCCTTTCATATGAGCTTTTGATTACTTAAGTATGAATTTTTTAAAACTTTGTCGATCTTTGTTTGAATTTTTTTTTAAATCGCCTTGTTGAATTATTTCTCCTTTCCATGGCTCCGTTGAAAATAATATAATTGTATGAAATTGCTCACTGCAATTTGCCTAGCTTGTTCTCATATCATCTCATCTTCTTATTTTTGTTGGTATTACCTTTGAAGAAAGACCAACAGATTGTCTATTACCTTACAAATTTTGTCTTAGATATATTGAGCCTAATTGCTCAACCCTCACTTCTAATATTTTAATAAACTTATTTCTTTATGCACAAAGAGGAGAGGAACAATATTCTGTATCCTGTGAATCAACAAAGACCATCTCTTTGGTCTCTTAGCCTCAAACTCACCTTATTCCCAGCAATCAGCGTGTTTATGCTTCAAGACCTCTATTCATTCCTATGCCAGCCTACACGCCTCTTGAGGCCTCACTGTGCCACCGCTACCTACAGTTTGATGGGCAGAACGAAGCTCAGGAGCACATAAAACTGTACGATGCACTAGGAAACCAAAGTAGGGACCTCTGTACCTGCACACATGTGCCATATCCTATTAGATAACTGTCCAGTACTGCTGTCTCTGACCCATGCACCTTTGACTCCCCAGTATCTTACTTCTTGGCCCACCAGCTGTGCTGCTGCATCTGACGGTCATATATCCACCAAATCCCCTGATCTCCATAATGGATGACTGCTTCTGCAGATGCACCTACTGCCTTCATAGCAGCAAAATCTAGATTTGTGAGTTTGCCATTCTCCAAATGAGTGATCTGATCTTGTTAATACACAAAAATACTCTTTAGCACACGTACTGAGTACTTTGGCTTTCAGTCTTTTCAAGGTGCATTTGTGAAATGTTTTTAGATTGTATAAATATTATTCGTGACACCTTCAGGTATAATACAGCAATGATAAATCCAAAACTTTTTCAAGGAGCAAATTATGTCTCAATTAGGAAGCAAAATGAGATATTTTTTCAAAATACATCAGTAATTTTCCTTCTCAGTCATAGAAAAACTAACGATGATATGCTAAATATTTCATATATGCAACTTTTGCCCTATCACAAGTCACCCCTAAGTTTAGCATTAAAAAAATTCACTTTTTTGGGGTCAAGAATTCATTCAGATTACAGTGGATAGGTTGTCTCTGTTTCTCAAAATCTTGTGTCTTTGCTGTGAAAACCTGAATAGGTGGGAGTGTGTGGAGTCGTTTAGGGGCACTCTATCTAGTGTCTGGGATAGGCTCAGCTTGGATTGTGAAGCAGGGTTCCTATGTATGGCCTCTTCATGTGCCTTGCAGTCTTGGTTGAATCGTGGGTTGTTTCTAAGAGAAACTGTATCAGAAGGAAGTATCCGGAGAATGAGCAAGTCACAGACCTGAACGTCTTTTACCATTTAGCCTTTGAAAGCTTCTAGCATATTTCTTCATGCTCAAATCAGATACAACCATGCTTCTATTCAAGAAAAGAATTACACAGACAACAACACTATTTGGTGCAAGAATATTGACTAAATTGCCGAGGTTTATTTTAAAGTCTCTAATCTCTATTTTGGTTACAAAATATTTATGTTCTTTCCATTTGCAAAATGGTTTCAAAATCCCAGACACTGACCCAAATCCTTATTCTACTTTGGCATGAGATTCAGTACTTGGGTCCCGAGGTCTAGAATGACATAATTTTAAAAAATTAGGGAGATGACCAAGTACTTCAGGGTCAATTGGTTGGGTAATTTATTTTTTCAATTCACAATGACTAATAAATGTGGATAGACAAGACAGGATGCTTCGTATTTAAAAAAAATAAATAAAAGGCAAGAAGTACTTAGCACACATAATTCAATTACATTTCTGAAATCCAGCCAGACACATATTATAATTTCCTTGATTGCAGCCTATTAATATTCTCTAGGGTTGATTTTTCTGTTCTTAACTAAATCTCCTGAGATCTTTTCTAAGTCTTTCTTATTCAGCCCTTGTTTTTAGTTTTGTAGTTTTCTTAATTTGTTTCTACCAATAGAAACCTGGGAAGTGAAAATCTACTTTTCATTTTATGCTTACTGACATTTCATTCACAGATGGCATGTTTTTACTTATAGACTGTGTGGACTTTATTCTGCAATAATTTATAATCTGTATTGGGTTAAAGATACTTCCTCACATCTCATTATAATGAGTTTTTCTCTACTGTATTAGTCAGCTTTTGGTTGCTGCCACGAAGTACCTCACATACATAATTTCAAGAAGGAAAGGTTTATGTCAGTTCACAGATTAAGAAGTCTCAATCCACAGTCTGCTGACTCCAAGGCAGAAATATCATGTAGAAGGGTATGGTAGAAGAAAACCAGCTTAAGGCATTCAGGAAGCTGAAAGTGTTAGAAAGAAATAGAGTGAAGGTATACCTTACGAATGCACACCTCAGTGACCTACTTCCTCTCCAGGCTCCACCACCTAATAACACGCGCTTGGAGGGGCTCACCCAGGATTATTTCACTCATGAGTACAGTGCTTCCTTGATCCAATAATCCAAAAGCTCCACATCTGAACATGTGCGTTTTGAAGGAGATTTTTTAAAATAAAACTATGACATTTACATTATGCTTCTTGTGGAGGAGGTGCAGTAAGAAAATATCCTTCATAATTCTTAGACACTTTTTTGTTTTTTTAAAAAGGTTTATTTTAGGCATGTCATTAACACTCTTAGCAGGCCTCTTACTGCTTCTACTGACCCACCATGAAGACTTAAGAAAGAAACTATAGTTATATCCTTCACTTCATCTTTACTGTATAGCTCTTTCATACGTTATAAGGCATAGCTTTATTTTGAACTCAGAAACTTCTGCATTGTTTTTCTTGCCTTTGAATTCTGCTACAATACTGAATAATTCATTCTTTAATCTACTGGGGTTAGAGATTCGGTGTTTGTGTCTACCCAAATGCACACATTGAAGTTCTATGCTTCAGTGTAATGATATTAGGAGGTGGGGTGTGTAGGAGAGGATTTGATCATATGGGCAACCCTCGTAAATGGAATTCCTGCCCTTATAAGACGAGAAGTGACAGTTTGCTCCTGTCTGTGTTTCGTGTCATGTCAGGTTAGAAGGAGAAAATAGCAGCCTGTGACCCAGAAAGCAGATTCCATCACACAGCATCTGCTAGCACTTTCATTACTAGTACTTTCCATGCCCAGTTGCCAGAACTATCAGAAATTTTAGCTGTTTAAACCATATCATCTGTGACCTTTTAGTGACAGCATCCAAAAGTGACTGTGACATACACTATAGAGTTTTACAAAAGCACTCGACACTGCCATAAATTTCTTTTGCTAGACCCAATTAATGAAGACCCATTTTTGTAGGTACATTTTCTGTTCTCCGTGATCTTGAGCATAATAATTTTTCCTAACTTGCTTCTAATATATAAGAAGGTCTACTCGCCTTCAACATCTATTAATATTTCCCTTCCCTTGAACTACTACTGACAGTTTTCTCCAGGCTTTACAAGTTTTACATAGTGTCTACCTCAGATTAATTTATTCAGATTAACGCATTTTGTGACTTAACCAATACCAGATATTTCAGGCTTTTGTTATAGTAGCATCCCTCTTTGGTTACTGAATTCTCTTGCAGTATCTAGTGCCACATGGAGAACAATGGAAAACTTTGTGATGCAAAAAATGCAAACAAAAACAAAAACAAAACAAAAGAACCAACCCAACAACAACAAACAAAATCAACTCTTCAAAAAAATTAAAAAAAGGAACCAGCCATTTTGTTGTTCTCAAAGTATCTGTAATTCAGGAACTTGAATAGAGAATCTGTAATTCAGGAATTTAACAATTTTTTAAATTATTTTTGTGATGCACACCCTCACTGTAAATAGGGGAGTTTCATTAATTGCATTTCTTCTCCAAATTAGATGACTGCTTCTGGATTGCAAACTTACTTCAAGTATTAAAATATTTCCTTACATTATGCTCAAAACTGTGAGCTTGGTCAGTAATTTATATTAAAACTGATTAAATATTTGAAAAAGTTTGCTAAATGACTAAAGGTGACAGTGAAGTTCAATTTTAATCTAATTAAAACATCACTTTGTTAGAGTTTGAGGTGCAAAAACTTGATGAAACATTAAAATGCACGAACAATTAAAGATGAGCCAAATTCACATGTGAACAGACATACCCTCAGTGAAGTTGATAAAAGAAACACAGTTTATGCTTTATTCTTCAAATGTGCATGAACAAATTCTACATGTATAAATTTGGCAAAGTCCCATGCTCTGTTTCCTCCCAGGACAGCCAAGTTCCAGCATTGATTAAATGTCACCTTATGCTATAGTAATGCTGAAGTTTTAGATCCTGGTATGACCATCAGTTGTGTGGTGACCTGGCTGGGTTGTAAGATGCCTACTAGACTGGTAAAGTACAGACAGTTCTGAGTGTGGGAGTTTCCAGAGATGGCTGGCATGTAGGTGGGCAAGCTAAGTGGGGAAGACCCATCCTGGATGGTGGGTGGCACCACCCAATAAGCTTATCGCCTGGATGGAATGAGATGGAAAGAAAGAGCTAGGCCTGCTTATGAAAAGCTCCATTCTGTGAGTCTTTTGCTGCTGCCATCACCTGTGGGTAGCAGGCCCTGCCTGCGTCACCTTTTCCAGGCAGACTCACACCACTGCCCCTTCAGGTATTAGCAAGGGACTTCATTCTTGCATTTGCATGGCATCCATGGTCCCTCTTGTTCTGCTGTCTGCAGCTTCTTGGACTGAACAGCTGCTGGATCCCCAGCTCTCCTGCACACAGATACCCACTGAGGCCTTTTCTGCCTCTGATCTTGAAGCCCGCTGCTACGGTTTGTGTCTGGATGTCTCCCCAAAGCCTCATACAGTCCATGACTGTGGGCCTTTCAAAGTCTACTGAGTCTAGGGTTTGTGATTGATTCATTGTCTAAGTGCTCGGATTGGCACTGTTACACCTGCTCTAGGGAGGGTAGCTTGCATACAGTATAAGGGAGGGAAAATGCTTTGCTCCCCTCTTTTTCCCTTTTGCTCTTGTCACTTTTAGTATCTGCTGCAACTACCATGAATGGCTGCCCCTCAGCCATGCCACCCTGTCTTGGAGACAGATCAGTATGGACTGAAATCTCCACAAACTGTAAGTTAAGTAAACCTTTCCTTCCTTAGTTTTGTGTGTCAGGTATTTTGCCTCCTCAATGAGAGAAAAGTAGCTAAGACACTTACCTAAGAAATCCTCTTGTATTATGGACATTAACTTTTCCCTATGGATTCCATTCCTCTAGAAAACACTAATTCATTCACATGGCATTGAAGATTGAGTAAATTGGTGATTTACAAAGAATGGAGAATAACTAGGAGCAAATGATTGACAGATTTTTACAGGGACTAATTTTTTTTTACATCACTCTAGTAATTTTGAGTATAACTTTATTTTTGAAATAATACATAAAATAATGTATATGTAATAATGAATAATGTACAAAATAATGAAGAAAAAATAAAATAAGGAAGGAAATAAAATATTCGCTTGGTGGAAATATGACACTTCCAGTTAACTATGAGTTTTAAAATATCCTTTGTCTTGTTTCCTATTTTTACTTGTATCTTAAAGGTAATAAAGTTCACACAATTACAAAAATAAATATTAATACTATGGGACTAATTATATAAACTGTGACAAAAATTGCTAAATTGACTAATAGAATGATTGCATAATAACATCACTGAGTCAAAATTACAGTGTCTGATTATAGATGGTATTTTATGACTCTGTAGTCAGATAATTATCCTCAAGCACCTATCTATAACACATTCCTTCTTCAAAATTTGTGTCAGTTCTTAATGAGCCAAACTTGCCATTTCAACAATTGATGCCTTGAATCATAGGCACCAGTTTTAATCATCACAGAGGTTCCAAGGTGCAGCTTTTGCCTGTAAATTTATGGAATCTAGGAATGTCTGACTTCTGTGGGCTGCATGACAGTTTCAGAGTCATTATATAATGTTCGATTAGGTGAATGAAGTCATGCTGTTGGCACATATTCCATTTGCACATTTTACTACTGAAAAGGACAATTTTATCTTCTCTAAAATTTGCTCAAGAATTTTTATACTTTAAATGACTTTTAAGTGGAAAACACTTTAATGAGAAATGTAAATTTTTTTTATTTATGTTGCAGCTCTTTATTTTATAGCCTAAGAGGTAATTCAGTAATTCTTTTTTTTTTTTTTTTTTTTTGGTACCGGGGATCGAACTCACGACCTTGCGCTTGTCAGGCAGGTGCTTAAGCCACTGAGCTAAATCCCCGGCCCGGTAATTCAGTAATTCAACCTAAATGAGATAAGTAACTCAAGTTCTCAAGACAAAAAAGTCCTAATGTATCGCCCTCTCATTTTCTCAACTCTTCTTTCTGATTTTTCAACTTATTTCCATGCATTATCATCTCAGTATTATCCAGTTGATTCATATGAGTTAGTATCTCTGTACTTATGTAATTTTAGTATCTTGAAGACAAAACCCATTTTCATTTCTATTATAGTCTGGTTTATGTATATATTCTCTCTCTTGTATTTTCCCCATTTACCACAAATAGTAAAACCTTATAAGAAAAATATTTTATGCAACCTGTTCATATTATTGTTTATATTATTTCTTACCCTGATTGTCTGAACATTAGATTTATGGTATATTTTATTTACAGCAATGATTACACTTCTGGAAGAATGATAAATAGTAATACCTGATAGAATAAAACGAAGATAAATTATTTGGGCAGATAGTAAATTTCATCATCATTTGGTGATGATTATTTTTTCTTGTATTTAAAATTTAGATAATATATATTGAATACCATTCAATTTCATCATTTTATTTAGGTATTTTATTGCTATTTTAAATGATATAAATAAACAAAACCCAATGTATTCATAAAATATTAATACAAGACCTCTTCCATAACTCATACCCCCTGATAAGATTGTACTTTCTAGCCCTCTTGAAGTCTACCATCTGCAAAAATAGAAACAATATGACAGTTTCACTTGACAGTATGAGAAGTTGCATGAGTTGAAGTATTGGCATTGTAAACTAAATATGACTTATAAAACTTGTGTATTAATGTTGATTATATTTCCTTAATACTAGTTTGTAATATAGGTATATTTCCCACTCTCATTCTGGGTTGGGATTTTTCTAGTAGTAGTTAAAATATTTCTTATCTACTTCTTTGAATAGGTATTGCATGTTAAAATATTATCTAAGAATAATGAATTTGTAAGAAAAGCAATAGGTGAACTTATTCCCTCTCAACAATTCATTAATGTCTTCAGCATCTATAGCAGTGTCTAGTTTGCATGTTTGTTGAATGAACAAATGACTTCTTTTCTTATCACTTTCAAATCTACATGTTCATTTTATTAGTGAAATTCTCTATTGTTTTTACTCTTTTCTTTGTATCAGAATTATACCTCTTGTAGATATTAAAACCACATCTTTCTTTACTGTGCCTTCTCATATCTCTATATATCTATAATATCAGAGCTCAACATTCTTGTTAGTGGGAACTACAGATACATAGTCCATCAGTTCAGGTGGTACACTTTCATTACACCTGATGTGGTTGTTTTTGTATGAGAACTATAGAAAGACAAGGAAAATTTAGGCAACCAGATGCTTAGAAAAATTATTTATTAGGTTAAATCTAGCAATTAATTGCAACAGAAGTATAAATCCAAATAATGACAATCACAAAAATTTTTCCCTTTAATCACCAATATATTTTTAGCAAGAATTTGAAAGGAGAAAAATATGAATATGAGCAATCAGATGGGAGGAATGTCGACTTCCACATCAGTTGTGATATCAGGTGGATATTAACTTGTTATAGTTTGCATTTGAAATGTCTCCCAAATTCATGTGCTGAAGGTTCTGTTGCTGGATGATTTGCTTCAGGAGGCAACTGGATCGTGAAAGTTTTAACTTCATCAGTGAGTTATTTTATTGATGAGATCAAAATTTGATGGGATTATTCATAGGTGATAGAAACAGGAGATGGGGCCTGGTTGAAGGGAATGGAACGGGTGGCCCTGGGGAGTGTGTCTGGTCATCACTTCCTTTATCACTGTGTTGTTGTTGTTGTTGTCCTCTCTTTGCTTTCTGACTGCCGTGAGGTGAGCAGCTTCCCTGGGCCATACCCTTCCTCGATGGTGGTTTTGCATCATTACATGCTGTAGAAGAAATGGGGTCAATTGACAATGGACTGCAACCTTTGAAAGCATGTCTAAATGAATTTTGCTCTTCTTAGTTGACTTTCCCAGGTATTTTGCAATAGCAATGCACAGCTAGCTAATGTGAACAGAAGTTAATAAATCAAGATAAAAATAAATTATGTTTCTGGATTTATGGGCCAAACACTAAATTAATGAAAGAAAAATCTAATGAAAGAAAAGTGAAATAAAAAGGTTCTGAAACATTTGTTAGAGGTTACTCAGGAGAGGGAAAAGGAACATTGGGAATACCTTTTCACCAAACAGCTTTTCACCATAATCTTTTCTGTATTATTATGTGCAAGTATTATTTTGAATAAAGTGCCTACTTGACATCTCTATTTGGAATCTCAAATGCATCTCAAATTAAAAACAATCCACCACTGACTTGGACTCAACAGTTACTCACTGTATCAGTCTGTGGTGTGGAGCCACATATCCTGCTATCCTGCACAGCTTCACTTTGCCATATCTACCTTATTTTATTTCCTGCTAATTCTTACTTGCTTTATTTTCAAATGTCCCTTGAACACAGATCATTCTCTTTTCCTCTGTGATTTCCTTATACTGTGCATTCTGTTTTGCATAGAATTGAATTAACTTTGTAATGGCGTTCACTAAACTCATTCTGAGCTCTCTCATTAGAGTCTGAGTAATCTTTTCAAACAGCAAATATGATCATGTTTTGTATTACTGCCTTAAGGACACAACTGAGTTCCATTTTCTCCTAAGATATAGAGCAACTTGATCTTCTTAATAGCGCGCAAGGGTCCATACATGCCAATGCCACAGCTTAATGTCACCTCATGAGCCAACTCAGTCACCGTTCAGGCCCACTTACACTCTTTGAAAGTCACAAACTTATCTACTGAAGAGCCCCTGCCTGAACTTCCCTTTACATATTGTAATTGCTTCTTCTTTTATTCCTTGCTTCCTTCCTTCTTCTCTAACCATTTCTCTAAGGTTAATGAGAAAATGGAACATTGCATTTTTGCTCATTGTCACAATTCCAGTGATTAACCCAATGCCTGAAAAATTATTTGAAGTGAAAGTTTGTTATTAATTAATAAATGTTTCACTGATAATGGATTCAGGTAGCAGTATAAACTTTCTCAGATATTTTCTCAAAGTCTTGCAAGGTAAATGTCTTGGTTATCAATTCTATTTCTTTTTGTTGTTGTTGTTCTCTTCTTTAATCTTGTTTGTTTTGTACTTCTGTTTCTGTTCCAAATTGTTCTCATACAGTTTTATAAATTGACTAAGTGCATATGTAGGGTATCCTTGAATGCTTTTAGTTGCTTGAGATTTGTTAGACTCCTGTGGATACTAAAAAGAGTAATAATTTCTCTCAGGTTTAACGTTCATCATAATTTTCTCTCTTTCTTGAAATATTCTTGTTCTTGGTCATTTTATCTGGGATATATATCCTTTGTAAAATAAATATTTGTGCCCTAAAGATGTAGTTAGCCAATTAAAGCAATGTTTCTTATTTACAGTTTGAAGATAATTATATGCAGGTTAGTATAAGACCCATGGAAAGGAGCTTTCAGATTCACCTGAAGACTATACTTGCTTCCAGTGTAAAAGTAGAATATTATCTTCTATGAACCATCTATGGTTTAAACTCTAAAATAAAGCAGAGTTAAAAGCAGAGTAGGCAATGAATGACTATTTGCTTAATGAAAGAAAATGATACCTTGTTTGCAGTGGAAAACCAAGTATATACCAGCTTTGTGATGCTTGTGGGTTTGTGGTTTTAGCTGTTTTGGAACTATTACGATACAGGAAACTCTCAGCACCTCACGTAAGAAAAGTAGAGAAAGGATTTATGAACTTCTGCCATTAGTCTTTATATTTTCAGATGTTTTCAAAGCATATCATTTTGAAGAAATATTCAATTGTTAGAGATAGTAACATAAAATTTAAGTACTTTTAGCTGAAAATTTATTTCTCAGACCACTTCGTACTGCTACTCTACGTTGGGTTAATCCAGGAAAAAAGCAGTCTCAGTGTTTTCTCTGCATTACCAACTGGCAATCAATCTTCCTGAGACCAAGTTATGAATTAATTTTGATTAGATAAAATTGTTCCCAGAAGAACATTGGAAATAAAAATAAATTATGTCAAAATTTTCTGTTAAATTTAAATTGAATCAATTACTAAGGCAATGACAAGATTTGCTTGGTTTGACAGGTATGTAATTTTGACAGAATACATGTAAAAAATAAAAGATGGAGATAAATTTCTACTTTTTCCTGACTTCTTCATCAAAGTGCAGTAAAATTGGACAAAGTTCTTTACTTTCACTAACTCCCACATCTCATAAATTTGAGCTGAGAATGCACAATAAATTTCAAGGAAAATGCAACTTACTGCTTCATTTTTCTGCCATGAATGATTTAGTGAGGCCTTCTACAAACTGAAGGAAAGTGCTGTTGTCCAGAGGCCTTGCAATAAGAAACTATGTACTGTAGAGATAATTCCAATATTACCACTAAAGGTTGTTATATATGTTTCCTTATTTCTCAGAAAAGTTCAGAATTTAATTTACAGATATATTTTATTCTTTAAAATATTATTAAAAGAAACATTTCTGTGAGTGCTCAGAGGTAATAATATATGTGATATTTCTTTATTGGGTCTTTTAAAAGATGCAAGGGTAAAAAAGAAAGCCCAAAGATTACAGTAATATGTACCTCAGCAGGATATATAACAGTTAAGTTTCACTGATGAATAAACATCAACTAGCTTTATGTCTTACAGAATAAAAACTTGATCTATTAGTTCAGAATGAAATAAAATGTAAGAATATTTTGAATATGCTATTATTTTCAATTAAGGACAATAGTTATAAATGAGACAATCTAATGCAACTTTAACTTAAATTTCCAGAAATTAGATTAAGAATTACTTTATTTATCTAGAAGCATCAAAATCTGCAGAATGAATCACAGATGAGTCATTGAAAATAAGAACTAGTCTTTCAGCATTGTCTGTGATGTTGAAAAGTTTGTTTCAGAAGAAACTGATGTAATAATATTCATCACATAGAGCAGTAAGTGCTTGAACAGTGGCTTATACAGGAGAATCTGTAGACTCTGGGCAAAGTAAATAATGTTCTTTCTTGAGGACAGCAAAAGCCCATCTTGCTGAAATAGAGAGAGATTGAAGTGGTACCGTTGTTAGAAATGGCTTGAAAGCCAAGAAATATGAGTTGTAGAAGTTGCCAAGGAATGGATTCCCTCCTAGAACTTCCAGAAGGAACCAGACTTGCTAAAACACTGACTTTAGCCCAATAACAGAGATACTATATTTATGTTGTTTTAAGCTACTAAGTTTGTAGCAGTTTGTTCCAGCTGCAATAGAAAACTAAAACAATCACTATGAATAGTGGCTCACCTTTGAAGGTTAGTGGAGCATCTTTGGGGAACTGAGAAATTTCCAGTTTAAAAATGTATTCAAAGTATTCATGCATTCCCTTTCTTTGGGCTCTTTCTGGAAGTTCTTATGGAAATCACGGGAGGGTGAATAGATGACTACCTTGAAGTCAAGGTATAATGTGACTCAAACATGATTCTTTACATATTCTTGTGGCTGCTTCGAAGTCTTGAGTCAGATGACTTAGCAGTATTCTTTTTGGACCTATCAGTTCCAAAGATGAAGTACCTTCATTTTCATGCTTGCAAATACCATTCCATAAAAGATTTCTTTTTCTAGCCACTGGATAAAAATACTCTAAGTTAGTTGAAATATATGGAATTTAAACTTAAAGCTGGATGATGAGATAAGATTGAAGTATAGGCATCAGGGTTGTATTTGCAAACTAGATGTGTGATTTATGGGATAATTCATGCTTGAGAAATCTAACACCAGAATTCTTGACCACGAGAGGACAGCTAACTCACAGATATATCACTGGAGAGTCCCTCATGGACAGCTCCGCAGGAGAGCCTACAGCAAGAGAAACAGTAAGTGCTTCCTTGTTTAACAGAGGCAATCTTCAGAAATTTTCTTTCCAATTTGACAACTAAAATCAAAACCTGGATAAAGGCAAACAACTCTGCCTACCTTGTCCTTCTCCATTGTTAGCACATGCTTTTATTTATTTATTTATTTATTTATTTATTCATTCATTCATTCATTCATTTATGTTATGGAAATGAGGCAAAATAAAATTTCATGACAAGATGATAGAAGAATAACAGTAGTTAATATGTTGCATATTACTATCTTCAAGGTAGCTATTCAGAGCCTAATATATGCATACAAAAATTTTTCCAATCCATATCAGCATAAAGTTTACTTTTCTATGAACCAAGAGACATTAAGAGTGTAACTAACTTGCATTTTTACTCCCTTTCCCTTCCTTCATTTTGCCTTTCTCCATCCTAGTTCTTTTTTTCTTTCAAAAAATTTGTTCTCTTTACACAGTATCTAATGTACATCTTAAACCTTATTTACTCTTTCACTTTTTCACACCAGGAAGACAAAACGATGTTTACACCTGTGAGTCTGATTTATTTTGTTTATGAATATGGTCTCAAGTTGTATGAATTTAGCTATTATGAATTGTAGCACATGCTTTTACACCTAGAGTATTTAAACAGTATAAACTTAACTCCTTCATAACCTGGCAACATCCTCTTCTGCACTCTCCTTTTCTTTCTACCTGAATCTGAAGACATCAGGATAAGAACTTAAAAAAAAACTTTGGGAAAACAAAATCCCCAGATGCTTTTTCAAATTCTGGTTCTCAATGATTCAGAATTGCTGTTCATAGAAACGACCCAAATGCTCATCAACCATGGAATGGATAAAAAAGATGTGGCATTTTTATATAACGGAGTACTACTCAGCTATAAAGAAGGATAAATTTGAGGCTTTCACTGGCAAATGACTGCAACTTGACACCATATTAAAAAGTGAAATAAATCAGATTCACGTACATGTGTTAACATCATATTGTCTCCCTAGTGTAAAAAACTGAAGTAAATAAGATCCAAAATGTACAATAGATATTGTGAAAGAGAACGTGAAAGACACTGCTCAAAAGGAAAGAAAAACTGGGATAGGGGAAATGAGAAAAAGAAGGGAAAATTATATATATATAATATATTTATATAGAGATAAATTTTATATAGTATAAATAGATATATGTGTATATATACAAAATAATTATACTACTAATCTTTTTTAGTTTATCAAAAAGAATGATTTGTGCTTTCTTTGTTTAACTGATCATTTTTAATACCTATTATCTCATAATCTGAATTACTTTGATGTTAATATGCAATACATTATCCATTGTTAATCTTCTATTATTTTATTTTTAAATTCTGTATCATTTTTTTCCATTTTAAAAGAAAAAAAACAGAAAAGGGAAATCAGAAATTTTCCTTTGTTTCCTAAAGGAAGATTTTGAAGTGTGTTTTCAGAAATTTCCTTATAAACAAACAAACAAAAGACAAAAAAAGATATCAAAGGGCTCCTCTTATTAGAATAACAAATTTAAGAACAGAGAAAAAAGCTGTGATAAAATTTATGAAAGATGAAGTTATCACTGTGGTGTGGTTACTGTGCATTATATTATATGCATCAGTAGGTGATTAATACATATGTAGGAACTCAGAGAACATACTCAATAAGGCTACAATGTTATGAGTCTTGACAAACTGCAGTTGTCATCAGCTATGGTTAAAAATATTGTGAAATGTGGGAATTTCCTCGATCAAATGAAATATTTTCAATATTTAAAGGTAAGGTCAGATGATCAATTCAGTCCTAATGAAAGACTAAATTTATTTGAGCCTCCTGATAAAGAAAGTGTAGAAAATTGTACACAAAATAAATATGAAGAATATAAAGTAGCAAAAGCATCATGCATTATATTGCAGAACTGATGTGACACTTGAGACTCCCAGCCAAATACCAATAATCTATTTTATACTGTAAATGTTATAAAAGAGATCAGCACATTGCATAATAAAAAATTTAAGGGTGCACCATTCTTTATCTTTGGAAAAATGTATCAACTCTTTGAGATAGAATTTGTTAATAACACATACCTATCTCTACATATTTAAGCTAGTTATATGCATGCATCAGCATGTCATGAAAGAAAAATGGAATTCACTTCAGCTGGTAGGAAAGAGAACACTTAGGAAGAGGGTTGTTGATATGAACGTGGGTTCTAAGAGTAAAGAAAATAAGAAATGATCATGCACCCAGAGACTAAGGGTCATGGAAATTCATTGCAATTCCCAAGGGCAGATACAACAGCAAAGTCACAGCAGTTGAGGAAAACGATAAACCAAAGAAGAAAGCTACTGCTAAAGATGCGCTGCCAAAGAAGGGAAGAAACACTCCAAGCCTTCTTTGCCATGCCCTCCAGTGCCCAGCCAGTATTTTCTGGCCAGAGCCATCTTGAAGTTTGTAAGTAAATAAGCAAAACAGGACAATGTACATAATGTAGTCCTTAGAATTTGGGGACACATAGCAGATCCAGGGTGAACAATGAGTCTCAGTAGAGGAAACATCTAACAGTATAAAATTCATTTAATTCCTAAGTAAAGTTGTGTGATTAAATTTCATGTGGTTCATTTTAAATTCCCATAGTAGTCTTAGAAATCCAGATTGCAGCTTATCTTCCCACATTTTGACTTTGGTGGTGGCATTTACTTTGACCAGTGTTAACAGGTGTGAAAGAAAGTACACTGCGGAGTTATGCTTTCCCTCTGGTGCTTTTAATATTGCCAAAAGAACAGAAAGCAAAATTTAGTTTAAAAATAAAACAAACTACCCCCCCATTTATTTCTATGAAGCAGCAAAACTGAGGGCCAATATTTTGAAAAACATGTTGAAAGAAGGAAAAACCTACCATAGACCCCAGTGATAAAATTAAAAAACAATGACTCTGCATGAAAAAAAAATACAAAATCTTACTGTGCTGAACAAAGAAGAATCCTCAAATAAAAAATAACTCTCCTAACCAGGCAGTTTAGGATAAGGTAATGTGAGATTCTCAAAAGAGAATCAATTTTTTTTACAAATAAAATTGTAATGTGTACAAAAAGACTTCCATTCAATTTTTCATGTGATATAAATGATGTTGAATGTAATCCTTCCAGGTATCCTTTAACCTTTACAATTTTTTCTTATGCATTATAATATAGGCCTTAATTTTAAACATTAAGTCATCACTTGCAAAAACCATTTAAATCAATTTTATTAATTCAAGTCAAGATTAAAAAATACCCTCAACATATCAAACCATACAGGTTCCTGGATGACTAAGTGAATTTATCTTGATAATTAGAATTGAATTTTTGGTGCTTAGAGTAGATATACTTGTAAACATCACCTTCTTATACATTATCGTGTCATTGCAACTTAATGCCATTTTAAGTGCTACAGAGAATAGATCACATAATCAGAAACAGAAAACAGAGATTCCAAACACTAGTTCAGTTTGGTCTCCCTTGATTTTTGCCTAAGTGCCTGTTCTAATTGTTAGCAATATTTGCGATTCATAAAATATTTAATCTCTAATTGTATATGCCTACTTAAGTATGGATGGCTGCTATACTAATTGAGATAAAGTAAGTGAGAAAGAAAAAGACTTTGTACTTTAACTCCACCTAACTACCTTTAAACTATATGCCATTGGTTGCAACATAGAGTGAGAGATTGTGAATGGATGAGATCACACCCACAATCATTAGAAGGAAACCAACTCTAATACAGGTTATATTGTGTTTAAGCAATCAGTGTCCTCCGTACTTTCCAGAGTTGTGCATTACGTTATAGGATACCCTTTGCCAAGCACAATTAAAAGTCTTAAATATATAACAGGTTATTATACAAAGGACGCTTTTTGCAGCCAGCCATCTGCAGATAGGCTTAAATTTCAGCTGGCAGGATTTCGTATGCTCGTGATCTTTGCTATTAGTATTGACAGGACATTCCTGGAGTATGGATCAGTAAATAAGAAATGTTTGAGAGCTTACTGATATGGGATTAGGAGCCTGGCACTGGAACAGGTTTCCATGGGAGACTTGAGGATATTCTTTCCTAGAGATTATTGACAGACGCCTTGCAGTCTGGAGTTACAGAAATGTGTACTACTTCAAGCAGAATTGGTGATCTAATGTCTAGCAGTCCTTTCCAAGCCTATGGAGGAGAACTCAACAAACGCCAGTGCAAACAACAAAGCATCCTGTCAGATTGCTTGTGTTTTTTTCTTAAGGTTGGTGTTCCTGCACTAGCAGGTCAAGTTGAGCAATAGTTATGTGAATTAATAAATCATCTCCAAAACAACTACAATATATAATAGATGTTGTGATCCACATGACCATGTCATTATGATTTAACAGTAATTTAAACAAGATTTAAAAAGAAGAAAAATAGGCCTAGTAGTAAACATCTTGTTACAATAGTTAGAATGCCTTCCTGTGAGTTACTAAGAATGATGGGATGAGTTTTCAAGATGAATTACTATATTCCAGACACGGGTTAGGAATAAGATACCAGACACTTTTAATAGTGTTCCTTTCCTTACCCTTGACGTAACACAAGAGTCTTGTTCTGCTCTATCTTAGCATCAAATTTCACACACTATAACAGCATTTAGCAGCAACTCTCTTTAAAAAGCTCAGACTCCATGATTTGCTCTCCTACTGCTTTTACCTCAACTCTCACCTTTCACTGTTGCTTTTCCTTTTGAATACATTGAGTCAGTGGGTTTTTAAAATCACCTTGGAAGTGCACGATATCACCCTGAAAATATGTCCCATGCTGACCTCACTTCTGTTGAATTTTGCATTATTGCACACCTTCTGCCAGTTCTTCAATAAGGAGGGTGCCATGAAATCACCTTCACTCTCAAGACTGCTAGCAAACCCTTCCCACTGCAGATCAAGACCTTTAACATTTGCTTTCTGACTTGCAGGAGCCTATTGTATGCTTTTTGAGCATGAAAACATACTGTTGCAAAGGAAAAGTGAAGTATTTACAGTTTGCAAAGCAGCAGGGGTTTCCTTCTTGAATGCAGAAATTTCAAATTTGTAGTTCCGAGTTGGCAATACTGGGCGTCACATTTCCCACAATCTGTTGTGGGCTCTGCATGTATGAGATCCCTTTACATATTGAAATGAGCACAAGTGCTTCTCCCATTTCTCCCTCTGTCCCATTTACGTGCTACAAGTCATATTTGGAGACTAATTTAGACGGAGGTACTGTAATATAATATTTCTGCTTCATTTTCTTCCCATTATGAATGTCCTGATAGCCTAACCACTCACAGGAAAACCAAATATTCCTGGGCACTTTATAAATCTGTATCACACCAAACACATACTAGAAATCCAGTTTAAGATTTCAAATGAACATTCTAGGTGCAGTTTCTTTTGATTTACTATTAATATCTTATTTCTACCTTTCAGCTTAACATAGAAGACAGTAGGGCAGCACAGTATAAACAGGATACTTTGAATCTGGTGACCAAGAGTAGTAACTTGGTCAGCCGCTTTTTATCTGAGGTTACCTAAGCTTCCTAACTTTTCAAAGCCTCTGTGCCTATTTGTAAAATATCTAAATAAATTTATGCCATCTTTGTAGCTAGTGAGTGACCCAGAGAGCATTTGTCAAATACCAATTTATTATATGGATCAGATTTAAGAGTGTGACAATAAAGAAGAAAAAATTAGTTCCAAATTGGAAAATATTATGTTAATTATAAGACACTACATTTTTATCAGATATTACTGCTACAATCAAAATGGTAAACTCAGACTGGCTCAGTAGACAGGAAACAGTATTAATAATCTTACTGAGGCAGAAGAGAGCAAAGGAAAAGGCTAGAGAAAGAAGAAAGGGGTGGCTTGCCTTAGACACTGCTTTCTGGGCTACCTCTGGGGCCTAAGGTAATCAAGAAAGCAGTTGGAGAAAAAAAAAGGAGGGCCCACCTGGGAACCCCATTTTCTAGAATTAGCCTCAGTGTCTGAGTTAAGTATATCCCGGGAGTAGTACACGCAGGTCTGAACACAATGGAAAAAGCTAAACAGGAAACATAGCTTCTGTCCAAAGCATCTCCAGGAACGCTCCTAGTGGTCTGCAGAACTGGGCTGACCCAACGCCCCAATTATCATGCCTCTGACTACGCAAATATGACCCAGTGTGGACTTCAGACACGGTGACAGCTCCTCCAAAGGTCATAAAAGGTCAAAAACTGCTCAACTCAATGGAGGGGCCGAGTCAAGGTTCTCACTGGCAGAGTTCATATCTTAGATTAAACTCTTAATCTCATCCCAAGTCTAAGGTTTAAAATGCTCAACACCAAGGCCCCTTGGTACCATGAATTTTTCTCATTGAGCCATTCCTGTTCGGGGTAGGGGTGCACTTTGTTTTCTTCCTTTCAAATGAGTTATTGATCCTGCTGCTGCTTTGGGGTATCCTGTTCGATTCCTTGTTTAAAATGTCAAGAACCTGGCTGGAGTCCCAAGATGATATCATGATCATTTTAATTATGCTTAGTAATTGTGAAGTTATTGTATGTACCATGTATTGGAGATTCCAGACAAAATAATTGAGAAAATATGTTCTCTTTGCTTGATTCATTCTTGGAAAATTTATATGATATAAATTATTATTTGTAATGGCTGGTGATGGTTTTACAAAGCTGAATTATTTTATCTCTAGTTACTTGGGTACAGGTAAAACTGCCTAGGTTTATTAGGTAAGTGGCAGGCAATATACCTTTAAATCTTCTATCACAAACAAATTTAATGGAATTCCATCTTCTTTTTTCTAATAGAAGTATAGCTCATAAAAATCAAGCCAAAATTATTAAATATAAGTTAGGCCCAGCCGTGAGATAGGCTTTATGGAAAGTTAGCAAAATAATTGAAGGGGAAAATTTTACTTTCAGGTAATTTACAACTGATCTGAGACAGTCTTCACATATGAAGAACTAAAGTGTAAAATGCTGTGTCACATGTAAGACAGTACCAAACATCACTAAATTGTGAGTTTCCAAGTTGTTTTGTAACCCAAACGGCCATGGTAAAATACAATTTTCAAGGGAAATTTCTCTAAAGTATAAATCCCATAAGCAACATGCAGAGAAGACCAATATTTCGGTAACCTTTGTAACTTCATAGTACCTAAAAAGAATGAAACTCATATTATACACTTAACAAATATGAATAAAATACAATATTTCACTGTACACATGTAATTCAAATCTTTTGCTATGAAATAGGTTATGAAGTAACAAAAGAAGTTGCAAACTAAATGGGGAGAGAGACATACAGACAAGCATCCTGTTACGCTTGTGGCCTTGCTGTCCAAGGTAAACATTTAACTGTGGCAGGCCCATGTCAATACCATCAAGATCATGGCATACACAGAGAATAGCAGTGATATAAAGGAAATGATGAGCAACTGTGCTTCAGAGAGCTGTCTTAGGACTAGAGGCTATGAAACACAGTACCTGTATTTATCTAGGATGGTAAAATAGAGATAATCTCAGAAAAAGTCAAGGGCCTAGAAATATGAAATAATATTACACTTGGAAAATGCAGATAGTTAATATGAGTAAATATTGAGCAAGTTTACGCTGGAAAACCCTAAGGTCCTAAGTTGCAGCAAAACTTTTAAAATAGTAAGACATGGACAAGAAAGCATGTCATGCTGAAGACATACTGATTTCAGAGTCAGCCAATCAGGAGTGGCGCTATATGATATGCATTTTTAAACACCTCCCAGGAAACTAATGTAGGTCCTCTGTGAATCACATATTGAGAAACACAAATATAGAAAATAAAATTATATAAGTAGTGTAGGACCATGTAGTGTTTTAGACCTGTTATGTTCTTACAACTCTCATGTTCTCAGAGGTGAGACTTTCACAATGTTCTAGGGTTATGGGGATGCTGTACTCATCAGAGAATTATTCATTATTAGGAATTCAGGTGTGGTAAGAAGAGGCAGGTCAGTGGGGTGTAATCTATAAGGGTATATCCTCCTCATTGGCTCTGCACATCTTTGCTTCCTACCACTGTGACATGAGCAGCTTTCTCCTGGGCCCTCCAACAATGCTATTTCTGCTTTGGAGCTTGCTGATCATAGATTGAAACTGTGAGCCAAAATAAACTTTTCCTTCTTTAAGTTATGGGTGTCAGGTAATTTTTGCCAATTACTAACACAGATTTTGGCTCTAGCCAGTTAAGCTCTAGCAGGTAAATTGCCTATATTTTACTGATGGCCTGAGACTTTCCATGATAGAGATTAAAGGCAGTGGACTAATTAATCTGGTGGGTGAAATTTCAAGGCACAGCAATATTCAACCTGTACTGTAGGTGCTGTTTGCTGTTTAGCCACATCTACCATGAGAACCAGAACCAAAAAAGCAGAGCTCAATAATTTGAAAAATTTTGCTGGTGGCCAGAAAGGAAGTATCTGTAATGCTGGGGCCTATAAAGTCTGGGCCAAGGAGTGCTTGATTATTGACAAGACTGGCACTAAAAAGAAACAGTATTTGCATCAGGACAGTAGAAACCATTCCTCAAGAAAATCTCAGAAACACTACCTTTTACAGACTACGGGGTGTAAAGCTGGAAACTATTCAGAAGAGAGCTTCAGTATTACCTTGCTCAAGGGCTACTCAGGAAATTGGCTCCTTAGGATTTGCTTTGTCATCTACTGCCATCTGTGTGCTTCCAGGGCTCAGCAGCCATGATCTAAGGGGGCCCAGCTACTCCTAGAACCAGCAGAAGATCTTAGCACCATATATGTGGTGCTGGTTTTTTAGGAATATAGAATGCAAGAGTTGTTAGATCAGAGAGGCTTCAACTTGTATATCAGAAAGGGTCCTGAGAGGCCAGGCAGTATACCTCTGAGATGGCAATGTATGAAGTTGTGAGAATGAAGCCAAAAGTGGAGTGGAATTGCAAGAAACCAAAAATGTGTAGAGCATGGAACATCTGCTGAGAGAGTCTGCAGCCAATGAGCAAAACCACCCCAAAAAACAGATCATGAGGGCAGTAGCTGTTAGTGCCATAGAGGTAGGGCCATTAGAGCCATTTGAGGTTCACATCTTGTTACAGCTTGTCCCAAGTGCTGGACTTGGAACAATAGGATTTAATGTCTGCTGTGTTAGATTTGGGTCTTGCTTTAGTTACATCCTGTCCCATCCCTCTTTTTTTTTCCTTTTGGAATTGTCATGTTTACCCCCTCATATAGTATTTTGGGAATGTATAACTTTGTTTTTATTTTTATAGGGGCTCACAGCTAAGAGTTTGCTTTGAGTCTCAAAGAAGACTTTGGACTTGGACTTCAATAATGCCGGCACTGTGAAAACTTTAGTAATTCTTAGGGACAGACTAAATGCGTTTTGCATAAAGAGATGGGCATGAGTCTTTTTGGAGCCAAGGATGGAGTTCTGGTTTGGACCTAAAAGGGCCCCCAAAGTCTCATGTGCTTAGGAAGTGATTGGATTTGGGGGTACTACAACTGATTCGCTGTTAGAAGATGGGGTCTCAAGAGTCTGAAGAGGTAAATCACTAGGAATGTGATCTGGAAGGTTATGTCTTCTCTCCTCTCTCTGTTTCTTGGATCTAATGACATCAGCACCATTTTCTGGGGCAAGTCCTTCTCCTGTATGATTCCTTCTTTTGAATCTGGCAACTGCATGCTGAAATTTCTGAAAACATGAGCTAAAATAACCTCTCCTCCTTTAAGTTGTAGGTATTGGGTGTTGTGTTTCAGTAATGGGAAAAGTGACTATGACACTTTGATAAATGTTGATAAATGATTTTAAGTTCTCAGACCAAGAATATGAACTGATTCTTACAAATATCAAGAAGTCATATGGCCTTTTAAAACTTCATATCTTCAGACTCTTCACTGTTTTAAAACTTTATAAAAATATAAAGGGAGAATGAGTTTATATTTTAGAAACAAAAATTACCACCCACATCTCCAAATTTTGGAGACAATGTATAAAATTAATAACTTGTATGCAGTGCTGGTAGAAGTGTAAGTAGGCATAATAGTTGGTTGGTAAAAAAATTATCTAGGAAATTTGAATATCCTCATAATTTAAGGTCAGAAATTTTATTTCTATTCTTATTTTCCAGAAGCTCTCACACAATTGTACCTACAGAGACTTACACAAAATAATTTGCTGCAATGCACTGATAATCTCTCTTTCATCCATATATATATATATATATATATATCCACATATATACATATATTATATATAGCAAGAAGAAAACAAACATTTTGTAGTACATGAGATTGGTTGAATAAATTTTTAGTTACAAGAAACTATGAATAATAGATCACTGTGGATAAAACTCAAAGACTAAATATTGAATCTGGGCCTGTAATTCTCTCTCAGAGTGCCCCAGGCAGGAGGTTTGCCAGTTGTGCCTCACTTGGGCAGCTTTGTGACTTACTGAGACCTTGCCTTACAATAAAAAAAAATAGCTAAGGATGTAGCTCAGTGCGAAAGTCCTGGATTCATTCACCAGTACAAAAAAAAAAGGATTAAAAATAAAAATGCAAAGCAATTCAATGTATTTTTATGGATGAGCACCCATAAAGTCAGTGTATAAACTGCATGGCACAGAATTAGCCAAATTTAAGGGAGTATTTACCTCTATCGTCACTGAGAAGTGAAGTGGAGACAAGCATGCATAGGATTTTATCAATAACTATTTTAACTGAGGTAGTAGATATGTGGGTGGTTGTCATGCTGTCATTTATATTTGTATGTAAGAATCAATTCATAAATCTAAAAATGGTATTGTGGTGACTAAGTGATGCTTTCAGAATAATTAAAGAAGTTAGGCCTAATATACAGAATGGATTGAGTGGGAGGAACAAAAGAAAGGCAATAAAGAGTTGATTTGAGAGGTTCCTATTTAGATTTGCTTCATAACCATTAGGTTTGTTATTCCTGTTACCTTTCTAAACAATGCTCACCACAGTACTCCCCTTGAAGCTAAGTAGAGCATTTTAAAACATTTTATATTTAGCTAACACTCATTGACTTTGTTACTAATAATTAGCTACAATCAACTGAACTTGTGTTTGCTTACCTGATAAAAGTGGCAATGTTTAATATCTTAACTTGCTGAGGTATGTGGGAGAATTTGGCAACACTTGAATCCATAAAGTTGTTTGCCAGTAGTAAAGTAAACATTAGCTTTAAACACTCAAAAATTTTCCCTAGCCTAGCCAACAATAAAAAAAACCACTATTAAAATTAAACTTATTTTTAATATCTAGGTTACAACATTCATATTTAGGTATTACTACTGATAAAATAAGATACACATGTAAGAATTTCTACAAAGAATTGAGAACATTTCATGAAATTAATTAAGTGTAAGTTTTGCTATAATTTTTTTTAAGAACAATTATCTTCATTTCTCAGTGGCATTTGTCCTATTACTAGTCATTTTAGGCAGAGTAAAAACTGGATACTCAGTTGTTAGAACTCAGTGATGTAAACCTTGCCAGAAATTAGTGCATAATAAAATCAAATAGGGAGATAATTGTTTAGCAATTGATTTTAACTCTATATTAGTCTCATTTAGACTCTTAGCAGTGGCAGCTTTTCCAGTTAAGATTACTTTCACATTAGGAAAAATAATTTTTTTCTTTCTGCAAGCTGTAATTTTTATTTTAAGTATATTACAGGAAATATCCCAGTCTAGAAAACAAATTTTGTGTTTCATAACTACAGAGTGCATTTCAACATTCAACATAAAGAACCTTTGAACTATCAGCTTTTTTGAAGTAATTGTGCAGCTGCACTCTAACTTCCTCTATGATTTCAGAAAAACATTCAAAGTAGTGCTGATATATGTCAAAGTAATTTTCACAGTGTCTGGCAACCAGTAAATGTTTGAAACCTCTTAGCTAAATGTGACCAAATGAAAAATGCTTACAATAATTATGACTTGAATGCTGAAAAGTAGAATTGATAATAAGATATTTAGGTAAGAAATGAACATAAATTGAGTTACAAACTTTAACCTGGCAGATTATTTAATTTAATTATTAAAACATGTTGAAATAATTGTAGATGAATAATGAAAAGCAAATGCTTACATAAGGTGGCATAGCAGAGCAGTGAAAACATGAACATGGACTGAAATTGTAGGATTCATGCCCTGGGCTTGTCATTTCCTAGCTGTATGACTATATGCCTTCTAATATCTCAGTTTCCTTACACGGACAGGGATAACTATGACAGAACACATCATATTGACAGTCTGAGAAGGAAATAATGTAATATCCACAAAGTACTAATATCCTCAGCAGACTTAAAACTGTGCCTGGCAGATTACAAATACCAATTACATATTTGTTAAAGGAATAACTTTACAGTTACAAAAACAACCTAATTCAGGTAAATCAGATATCAAGATTATGAATCCTTTCATTAAGCCGATTACTGCGCTCTCTCTCTCTGCAGCTTCCCTTGGCTTTCATGATTTCACTCTATTTCCTACTTCTTTTTTTATCGGGTCTGGAAATAGAACTCAAGACTTCATGCATACTAGGAAAGTGTTCTACCACTGAACTACATTCCCAGAAGCTTCAAATATAGGTGCAAACTAAATAGATAGGCATTTAAATATAAAAATTATTCCACAGCTGAAATAGTTCTACCCTGAAAATTATTACAGCATTGATTTCTAAAATTGTAAGTAGTAAATGATGTACTTGTCAGCACCATAAAATAAGTAATCAGTCATTGACATACATGTATGTCTTACCCAATGGAACCACTGGACTAGCCACCCATGTAGACTTTTAAAATTTATGTGCTGTATTCACCTATCATTCTCCTCCAGTGCAATAGTGCTGCAGAATTTCTTGCTTTCATTTAACTGTAATTTTGTGCTACTGACCACTTTCCCTGTCTTCTCTTCTACTGTCCCCAGCCTCTGTCAATCATCCTTCTCCTCCCAAGTCTGTAAGATCAACTTTTTACATTCTCCATATGAGTGAGATCATACAGCACTTATCTTTCTATGCCTGACTTATTTCACTTAATATAATAACTGCCTGCTTCACCTATGTTGACAGGATGTCATTCTTTTATGGCTCAGTAGTAGTTCACTGTATACATGCACCATGTTTTCTTCTGTCTATTCACCATTGATAGACACTTAGGTTATTTCCATTTCTTGGTTATTGTAAATAGTTGCTGCAATAAATGTGAAACTGCAGATATACTCTTTGACATACTAACTTCTTCTTATTTGAATATAAACCCTGTAACACGGCACTGCCCGCTCAGATGGGTGTCCTATTTTTAATTGTTTAGGAAACTCCAGGCTGTTTTGCATAATGACTGTAGTGATTTCAATTCCCATCAATAGTGGGAAAGCATTCGGCTTTGTCCACATACCTGATGGGACTTGTTCTCTTTAATTTCTTTAATAATGCCTTTCTCCCTAGAATCAAAAGATATTTCACTGTGGTTTTGATTTCTATTTCCCTGACAGTAAGGTGACTATAAGTAATGTTAATGTACTTCAAATTCACAAAAGTTAGAAGAAAGAATTTTAAAAGTTTTCAGCACAAGTGAATGATAACTGTTTCAGGAGATAAATATATTAAAACTGATCTAAACATTGTACAATTTATACATATATCAAAATATACTGCCCATTAATATGTACAAATTTCATGTTTTATTCATGGTCTGGCAGGATTTTAGCATATATAATGAATAATATTTTCTAACACAGTATAGTTAGTAATATATTATTTTCTTCAGAAATATTAAGACAGCGAATGAGTTCTCACCTTAAAAATGATAATTGTGTTAGGCAAGACATATGACACGTAGCTAGCTAGATTCACTCATTTCACATTTCAGATCATTATGTTGTTTGGACTTTTTCTATTAATGTAAAAATTAATAATGTTTTAAAATTAAGAAAAGACTCATTTTACAAACTATTTACCAGAATTAAATACAAGGTCAAGAAGCATAATACCATTGTGTTCCTTAAGATTACGGATATTTGTGTGCAGTATTAATGATAGCATATTCCATAAAATATATAATAAAATTGTGAGATAATATCAAAGTTGCGTTGTCTTTAGCAGCATTTTTCTTCCCACACACAGGAATTTATCAAATGGTAAACAGTTTCATTCTCCTCGGGAGAGAGGGGAATAGTGTCATTCAGCAGGTGGAACTGCCAATGTTGCCTCAGAGTGTCTGTCAGGAAACGGACGCTTTATTTCACATCATGGACACATCATGACAAACCATGTCTTGATTTCTACTGTTTGCAGGAATGGCATCTAATCATTTCTCCCATGTGAACACAGGACAAGTTAATATTTATTCAAACATAATTATGTGGCAATTATTTTTTAAAGTATTTTATGCATATAAACTCGTGTTTATCTTCCTAAAAACCTCTGAAAGTCACTCATTACTACCTTGTTTATAGTTGACAGAACTGTGACAAAGAGCAAGCTAGATTTCTTGGTCAAAACCACTGAGATACAGGCAAATTTGGTATTTTAATTTAGGAAAATTCCATGTTAGAAGCCATGCCTTTACCCATTAAATATACCATCTCTCACACTTCATTCATTGGTTTAAAGGCCAACCCACAATAGGCAGCTTAAAATGCAGCCAGCCATAGAGCGGACCCTTTGTCTGCAGTTTTATTTACTTCCAGTATATTTTAAATCTTGTATTATTGACTCTTAAAACATTACACAGTTTCAACAACCTTATTTTGTTGCTTTAAAGACTTGAGGATATATATGTCATTGCATTATCAATAAATATCTAGACAAAAAATTCAAGAAATATTAGTATTTAAAATGTGAATAACTTGTTGGAGAGTATGTCACTTATATGATTTTAATAGAAACTGTTATTTTAATTATTTTATCATGGAGAACTTAATATTTCTTCCATCTTGATCTATTGTAAGGAGTAAAAGAGATTAGGAGATTTGTAATAGTTTATACTTATTCACACAAAAGATCATCTTATATGAAAAAATGTGTTCATGTTAAAAATGCTCCAAATATATTCCATTTCAAAAAGTTTTAAGAAACACTATCACTTTCTCTTTTCCATTTTTTATAAATTAAAAACACTAAGTAATTATAGAATTCAGAAGATACTAGTTTATGATGCAAATAAAATACTTGAGTGAAAAATTATTATTTTAAAACAATTTGTCATTTGTCTCCCTATCTTGCTGGCTTTGAAGTCCTGGACTCAAATGATCTTTGTGCCTTAACCTCTCAGAGTATCTTGGAGTATAGACACAAACCACCTCTCCTGGCTGAAAAGATAGCTTTTCACATTCTTACCTAATCACAAAGGGGGAAGAGCATGACAAAGAGCAAGCTAGATTTCTTGGTCAAAACCACTGAGAAACAGGCAAATTTGGTATTTTAATTTAGGAAAATTCCATGTTAGAAGCCATGCCTTTACCCATTAAATATACCATCTCTCACACTTCATTCATTGGTTTAAAGGCCAACCCACAATAGGCAGCTTAAAATGCAGCCAGCCGTAGAGCGGACCCTTTGAAATATACATTCCCCATGATATTTATAAATATGTATATATAAAGAGTTATAATAGAAGCCTGAAAATAAAATAAAGTAACTGATTTTTTTTTTTAATGGTACCGGGGATTGAACTCATGACCTTGCGTTTGCCAAGCAGGCACTGACGCCACTGAGCTAAACCCCCAGCCCCTAATAAAATAAAATAAAATAAAATAAAATAAAATAAAATAAATAAAAATAAAATCCTACTTTGGAATAAGAAGAAAACAAATGGGATTAGTGGTTTCCCCATAGCTGTTAGCACATTTACAGGAGTTTATTTCTGAATATCTCAAGGTAGGCACTGATGAGTTGCAGAAAATAATGTCCTGCTATCTCACAAAACAATAACTGTTACATGATAATTTTATATGGAATATCCAACCAAAAGGATAATGACTCATATGTTAATAAGCACAAATAAACACATTATTTAATTTGATATTTGAGATATTGTGGTTTTCTCTTAGTTTACTGTAAAGCACCACTGGATTTATGAGAATAAAGAACAAAAATAACAGACTAATTAATGGAATTTGCAAGAACACACTTGTAATGTCTATTCTCATTTTAAGGAATTTAAACAAATATTGAGGATAGACAAAAACAAAGTCTCATAATAATGTATCTTTGCACTTAAGCATTTTGGACAGCAATTAAAGAAAGATCACAATGACAGTCTGCCTTACTTTTGGCTTTGTAGGTTGCATAACGTATTAGAATGCTACAAAAATATCAAGTAAAGATTCAGGACATAGCAAGTAACTGAAAGTTCTAGTTGGTACAAAAAGGGTGAAGGTTATAAATGAATTTCCTTACAATAACATTGAGGAAAACTTCCCCATCAAAATGAGACACTGCTGTGTTACTAAGTCAAACAAAGTTATTGAATCAAGCTATAATTTACGTTGAAGTCAAGCAAAAAAATTATCAGCCTCCAAGAGTATTTTTAGAACTATACAATGTTTACAACTGAGCTGAAAATGTCTCTTTAAATAAAAATGTAAAAAAGAAATTTGGCTGTTATAACTCTTTTATTGGCGGATGCTAATAAAAATATATGGCCAGAAAAGTCAACATAGTTGAAGTCAGGTAAAGACCAGAAGAGGCATGGGATAATCTTGTATACTGTGGTCTGAAATGTGTCATAAACTTTGTAGAAGGTTACAAGGAAATATTTGCCTAATAAAGATATCACTTTGTTTTAAGTGTGCAGTAATTATTCAGTAATTGATTTCATGTATATTATTAGCTAACTGGAAATAAAAAGATTGACTGTATATTGAAGATAAATTTATGATGTTGAAAATATTAAAAAAATAAATTACTTGTTCATTATCATTTATCAGCTAAGTCTTATTACACATACTATAGTTTTGTGTCTCATAAAATTAATTTAATTTGTCTTTGCTATGGAAGCTAATTGGACATTAAAGTTAAGCTAGATTTGTTTCATTCTAAGCAACTGATAATCATTGGATAGTATATTTATTCAGTAGATATGCTTTAGTGATTTAAAAGATTATGAAATGTTTCATTATTACATAGTCATTTTTAAGTGCTGACTCCCTTAAGGGAAGAAATGTGGAAAAGGGGTATACTTTTGAAATTACTGTGAGAAAAAAATTACAATTTAGGGTAAATTATCCAGAAAATGATGGTAAAAACATTAGCACTATATGGAATGCATATGAATTTTCAAAGATTTTTGTAGTGTTTACTTCAAGAATTTAGCACACATGAACTGACAATATGGATGCTAAAATAAAAAAAAATGGTCAGTTTATCTGAAACTTCAGCGTACTTGTGGATAATTTTATCTGCTGTTCACAAATTTTCTCAGATTAGTATATCTGATAGAATATCCCAATCCAAATTAAGGCTGGTAATAGTTATTTTAACCATTTGAGAACATACCTAATTCAAGTTCTACTATTAACAAAATAATCATCCTAAGTAATAATGACAGTATCTATGAGGATTGGATTATCTTGTGTTTACAAGGTGAATCAACTTGGATGAAGATTTACCTATAGGCACAAGAAAAAAATTGTTTAAAAATAGTTGAAAGGAAAATGACCACCCTCTTTTTTTCCACTAAAACTCAAACAGAATATGGTAGATGCAAAGTGCTACGTTGATGTGTAAATTATGCAGAATGTACTCATCTCCTCTTTCTGCCCACTGTTTATAATGATAATGATATTTATAATTTATAATGATATAATAGCCATAAATGCTCACATCCTATCCTCAGTGTGAATGGGTTAGAGAAATCATTTATGTTAGGTACAGTAATAGGAGGGTTCCTTGTTACATATATAGTTTTATAGAGTGAATGCTATACATAAATGCAGAACTGCATGCTACAATTTGGACCAACATATAAGAAAGTTATTGGAACTAAAAGTAAAGGACATGACTCTTCTATCAAGAATAAACAACTAGATAAATTATCACAGTGATGCTCCATACCTATCACTTTTTCTCAATTTTAACATTACCATTTTAAACTGGATAATTTTTTGTCATAGACAACTGCCTTGTGCATTGTAGGGTGTTTAATATCATTCTTAGACTTAAACTCTGGAAGCTAGGGACACTTCTGAAATCATGATGACCAAAACAGTCTCCAGGCATTATTAAATGTTCCCCATGGGAGGTCACATTGTCTCTGGTGAAAAATCATCACTCAATATAAAATATCCTTGGTCATAATAGTGCTCCCATCAAATTAACTTGCATAATTTTGCTCTGTTTAATATTGGCATCATTATTTAATAAGATGATAAGGACATATGTAGTATTTATGCCATATGTTTTGTAGGCATAGAGAGTGAATTAGTGAACATAAAATATGTACCAGATTATTTTGAGATTCTGGGAATTTCTGCCATAGGATATGTTGCTATGTGCACTTGAGTTAACATAATTACTTTTGATAATTCCTGTTACTTTCTGCATAAAATTAACCTGTAAGCAAGCAAGGTTGGAGTATATAGATACAAGAAATGAGGTACAAATAAAATTAAAAAGAATTTTTAGAAGAATACTGTTTAAAGGAAAGGGAAGATGATTGGAAGGTGGCTAAAGCAATTGTCAGAATTCTCTTCGAAGAAACAATTGCTTCAGAGCTCATTTCTGTGAAATTTAAGTAATACATGATAGAGTAGACTATTTTTCTATCACATAGATAGATTATTCTGTTCTGGAGCAGACAGGAAAATTATACAATTTTACTGAACATTTAGAATCCTGGGAGTAAATGACAGTAAGTTGTACTAAGATAAGATAAATTAGCTAATGTGAAAGACAATTGTAATTCATTAATGCAAGAAAAATCTCCTCTTTAAACGCTACTTACCACTAAAATAAAGTTTCAAATTCTGGGTAAATTATTTTTTGAAGTGAGTTAGAAGAGAAAAAATAATTCAAGTGAGATAATCATATTTTTAGCAGATTGAATTTAAATTAAAGCTGAGAAACCTGTTTTAACTTTTCAAATGAAAATATCTGTATTTCAAAGAACTGAAAAACTGTGGATATAGAAGATACATATTTGAATTATTAAAAAAGCATATTAATTTCAGACATTCATTTATATGTGCCAACAATTTTCCCATGATGTCTTTGGAGCAACTGTCTTTTATTCTTCTTTCATCGCTGAGACAAAATACTGGATACCCAAAATTAAGGAAGGTTTATTTAGCTCCCAGTTTGTGGAAATTTTAGTTAGTAATCAGCTGGCTCCAAGGCAGGGTGGCATGGCAGGGGGCAACATTTCAAGGTGGCAGAAGACAGAAAAACAACAAGAGCAAGAGGGAGTTTTTCCTTGTACATGATTTAATCTTCATTATTAAAAGCTATTTGTGAAGACACTTATAGGCCATAATATACTGCAGTTTTCAATCCAAGTTGACAGTATTTCTTGAAAAAGAGAACGTGGAAACACTAATTCACTTGCATTTTCCTAAAATTATCTTATATTTAATCTTTAAACATTATTTTATTTCCCTATTTAAAAGACTGAATATGTATCCATGAATAGTCCTCTTAATGAAGAATAGTATTTTTCCTATTCTGTAGCTAATTTATAACTATGGCATAAGGAACATTATTATATCTAGTCTTTTATAATTCTTACACGTTTCCTTGCAAGACTAGCAGGAAAAGAATTACTGTAATTTTGTAGACGAACGATGTTAGTAATTACAGGAGTTTGGGACTAGACTACAGGGCAAATACTCAGTGTCTTTAAAGTGTGTTTAAAGTTGTGGAAAAAGTTATATAAATGTTACTGTAACTGTATTTTGGCTTCTTACTGTTTTACATACACAAAAAAAAATCAGAAATTTTCCACTATTATTGAAATCTGACATATTTAATTTTCTCTCTCTTTATGTCTTCCAGAATGTTTTGCTTCTTTAACTTAGGAGATATCTTCCTTTCTGTGCTCCTGTTTATCTACACATATGCCTTTCCAGTAACATACAAACTGCAATCCCTTTATGCTCTCTTTTTAGAGAAAGCTCAGCAATTTCTTTCCACTGGCTTCCCAAGCCTTTAGCGACATCACATTTGATTTGCACCTTATTACCCTGCATACTGTTACTTGCAGTCACATTAAGTACATTTTACATATCTCCTTAAGTGCACTGTAATTTGAGAAAATGTTATATATATATATATTCCTAGTTCTATTTCCTAAAGAGTTTATATTTAAGGCACATACTTTGTTATTAATATTATAGTCACCTTTAGATGATTATTACTGATATTTTCATGATAATGCTTTGTCCATAACTTCTTTATGGACATGACTGTTGAGTTAGCTTTTAGAGACAGCCACATACACACAGACACACACACACACACACACAGTAATCCCTAAGCCCACGTCCTTAGGAGCATGTTTTCTGCTACTTGGCTGTTGCTACCCCTCACTCCTAACTAAAAGGTTACCTTCTAGCGGAATGGTGTGCCTTAAGAGTATTTATAAATCATGTGTCTTCTTATGAAGATTTAAAGTTTGCAATAGCGGAAAAACGGTCTTAGTATTAGACGAGGCAGAAAAAGAAATTATCTACTGTTAGGCAAAGCTTTGTTTACTTTTTAACTATACTGTGTTACATTAGTGTTTTCACTTTAATACATTCAACAATATTTTTATGGTTACACTTAAAGAAACCTAGAATATCTTTGCAGATGTTTAAATTCAAACTAAAATGAAAGTTCATCACAATTATAGTGCTCCTGTGCTTGGCTTAACAATGTACTCTGACAAATTTTTGAAGAAAATATAGGATTCTTATTCTAATGTTTTTTATTGGCACACATTTGCTGTTTGCAATATTAACATTCATCTTAAGGAGTAAATACATGTATGTAACATATCTTGAGTTATTTTAATCCTTTCCTCTCTCCTTTTCATTATTATTTGTTTCATGGCTCATGTTTGTGATGTGTAATTACTAAGTTCATCATGGGTAGTTGGTATATGTCCATCACACATTTTAAAACTTTAAGTCTCTTTCCACTCCTTCCTTTCTCCACCTTCCATCTTTTGCTTTTCTAATTTTTAAAATACAAGATGATACATGCTTTTGAAAAATGTTCAAATTTATTGGTAACTAGATATATAATGTTATACAAGATTTAGAATTTTATTCAGTGAATTGCTTGCCATTTTCCAGAAATGATTACCACTATTACTACTGATTTATATTTGCGATTACGAGTTGCTCTAGGAAAGTTATTTCTATTTATGGGAAGGGGCAAATTAATAATCATCGAATTTTTACTTTATAAATAGCTTACATAATAAAATATTACACAAAATATTTAGAAGTTTATATGTATTTAAGGTGTTATATTTGGGAAACTATTAACTTCTCTCATGGTCTCTAACACACATATTATTTATTAAACAGAGATTGTTCTATTAACAGCAAATAAGTTCACAGAGTTCAAATTTTGCATGTTTCAACTTTCCTTTAAAGTGCTATAGCAATGTGTGTGTGTGTGTGTGTGTTTTCATGGTAGGATAAGTAAGTGAAATGTAAGCTAGAAATTGGAAAGTAAATGCTCATCAGCTGAGTCAGGGTCAGAGTTAAGTTTTTCAGAACAAGAGTACTACTCAGGTGGAGACCTGAGATAAGAGAGTTGAAGGCATGGGAGGGACTTAAAAATATTCAGCCACTTGATTTTAGAGTTTACCATCATTTTGCTCTAACATCAAAAATAGAATAAGGTTAGAGCTGTAAGACAAATGGCCATGGTTATGAAATATTACAAGCGAAACTGTTTGACATGTGGCTAACAGAGCACAAAGGCTCTGTGATGAAGCCCAGGTTTCCTTGGTTTTCTTGTTGTGCAAGAAGGTGAATTATTGTGATACTTCATGTAATAAAATGAAGAGCAGCAGATCTACTATGAGAAATTATGAGAATTTTCTGAGGTTTGACCTATCATTGTGAAAGAAAATTATTGATCAAAAGACAGTATGTACCTATTTCCTATGAAAGAAACCAGACCTTCTTAGAGAAATGACTGATTCTGGCATGGAGGCAAAGAAAAGAAAAAAAAAGCATTATTCATGTATTGCCAAAAACTAAGAAAAGTTAAAACAAAATAAAGAATGGGGGCAATTTGAGAGTGATACAGGAGCCAATTTAAACACATTCTCAATGGCCAAAGCCAAGATAATTTACTAAAAAAATAAGAAAGTAGTGTTGGATTATAACCAAAAATATAAAATAAATATAAGTTGATATATTTATATAATTAAATTACTAAGTGAATAAATAGGTGATAATGGCAAATATTCTTCACACATTATTCTCAAATGGCATGTATGTAAACACTTACTTCTCCAAATGTAGATTCATATAAACATGGTCAATTTATCTTTGACAAATGAATAAAAGACAATTCAATGTAACTAAGATAATCTTTGCAACAAATGATACTGGAACAATTGTCTACACACATAGGTAAACATGAATGTAGTGATAGATCTGACACATTTCATAAAAAATAACTCAAAACTTATAGTAGACCTAAATGTAATGCTACATTCTAAGACTCTGAGAAAATAATAGGAGGAAAAGAGATATTTCCGAACCATGTGGAGACAACATGAACTAAGCTCCAGAGTGAGTAGGTCACATTCCAAATTTTAAAAAGACTGTTATGAGCAAAACAATTATGTGTAGACCTTCTATGACCTTAAAATATATATATATATATATATATATATATATATAAAATGTTGGTTTTAAAATGTACAGAACATTTAATGTATAAGGTTTGAGTTAAAAAAAAAGTATTTTGGAACAATTCCCACTGGTCCAGCATAGAGAATCAAATAAACATGGAACTATTTGTTTTACTTTGATTGTAAAAGTAATGTAATTTTTAAATCTAAAAAGTTATTTCATATTTTACCATTTACATGAAATCAAATGCAAAATTAGTTTTGTTTGATGATTTTTAACTCCTATAAATAATTTCAGTCTTTCTTCCTGATAAAGTGTTCTCTACTGACACAAGCTAGATGAAATTAGTCTTGGTTTTATAGTTTTAATCCATTCAAACTTCAAAACTCTTCCATCAACACCTTATCTCGTATTTACAAGGAATTATAGTGGTACATCTCATCTTGAATTCAGGCCATGTGACCTAAGCTAGATGCAATCATGTTGTTAAGAAGGGCAAGTGTCTACAAGTTACGATAAAAATGCTGCATAGACCTGACCTGGAGTCAGTCTATGCTGGGATCTGTAATTTTAAAAATGTTACTTTTTAAAATGTTATTTGAATGCGATGAATTTTTTACTTTAATACTTTGCAAATGTCCAAAGATTTTTATATATATGCATTTATATTCATGTAAAGATAAGCACCAGAAAATGACATAGAAACCTGCTGCAAATTCTACATAAAAACTGTGGCAGTATCTCCTTTTACAATAAACTCTTTGCAATTATGTTTCAGTAAATTTTGCAAGCATTGTGTTAGTTTTCTACTGCTGCATAGTAATTCTTTTCAAATTGTGGCTTGCAATACTAGCTCTTTATAAATTTGCAAGAGGAGAAAACAAGGATTCACCAAGAAGCAAGCCTTACCCTGTGATCCAAGGCCGTGTGTAGGCCACTGGTGGCAGGGGAACAGCTAGACCCCAGGCCCTTCTGGTGCATGGGCTGGCAAAAAAGAACCAAGCCACACCCCCATAAGCGACTGGCTGATGCAGAGAAACACAGGCTGCAATGATCCGTACTGAGGTGAAATGTAATTTGAGGCTTGTGGTGTTTGTGTTTCACTGACCTTGAAGGTCTAGGGTTGGTGGGCTGATCATCTATTCCGAGGATAACCGAATGCAGTGTGGCATCTAGGTTGGATCTCTTCTGAGGGCAGTAGCCATTGTTAATTCCCTACTATCTTGTTTCGAAGTTCTGTATCATTTTCATTGTTTTGTTGCATTAGGTTTTGTTTTGTTTTGTTATGTTATATCCAATGGCATGAGCAGCTTTTTCAGAGAGCAAGATATATATTACAGTAGCCATTTGGGATTTGCAATCATCTTATTTTGGTTTCCTTTTTGTTATATTTATTTTTTTTTTTAATTTTTGATACTGGGTATTGAACTCATGATCTTGTGTTTGCCAGGCAGGCACTTGTGCTACTGAGCTAAACCCCCAGACCAGTCATCTTGTTTTGAAGTCCTTTATTGCATTTGTTATTTTGTTTTTCTTTGTTCTATTCTGTTCTGTTTGATTTTTACTATGCCTGGAGATGTCTGCAGGTATTTTGAGGACAAGAAGAAGTATTATGGTAACTATTGTTGATTTTGTATTGCTTTGAAATCCTGTATCTCTTATGCAGGTTTGTTTTGATTAGTTTGATTCTGTTTTATTTTCCTTGGTTCCATCCTCTTTAAAATAAAATAAAATAAAATGAAGTTTAAAAATTAAATAAATAAACTTACAAGAACTAAAATCTGAGCATAACATAAATGGGTCTTTCTGGTGCAAAATTTTCACGATTTTGTATTTCAAACTCTTCAAAAAATTTTAATTCCTTCTTGATGTGCTTTACTGCAAAGTATCTGTATACTTTCCTTTTATTCTGTAATGATTTACTGAGACAGTATTTGCTTGCTTGCTGGCAGTTCTTGCCCATCCCACAGGGCGGTGAGTTAGTATCTGTGCGCATGCCCAGGGGTGGAATCTGGGGGTGAAAGGTCTAACCTGTTCTTCACATGGGATCCAGAGCTGTCCTTACGTGGAGTCCTCCTTCCGTGACCCCGTCCTGAGCTTGCACTTGTCCATCACTCGCAGGACAATTGCCTCTGCTCAGTTGTTCACTCGGCAGCCTTATAGACAAGAACTTTAAAGATAAAATTGTTAAAAATTTCAAGGGCTAACCACAGCAGAGTTTTAACTAAAATATGGGTCTTTCTGTGAGTAAAGACACAGACTCTACTATAAACATTGTGTGCCTATAAATCTCATCTTTTCTGTGTTTACTTCCTTAACTGTAATATTAAAATAATGTTATATAATTCAGAGTAGGTGATGATACTAAATGCTACAATGTGCATGAATCATGTTTATGAAAGTGCCTAGACTATAGAATATACTCAACAGATATAATTGCTTATCTAAACCGTCAATAGATGTGACATGTAAGACTCAGTCATACAAGAAGCATTTTTGCAAGTGAAAAACTCATTATAGCAATATAATATATATATTAAAATGCCTTATTTCGAATATAGAGAGGAAAAACATATATACATATATACATATATATATATATATATAGCTATAGTTCAGTATGATTTCTATGAATTCCACTTCCATTCAAAATGTAGAAAATCTGAAGAGAATATTGTCTTATTTTAATATCAAAAAAGAAGAGAAAAAGAGAAACTGAAAGAAAAAACACAGGAAATATGGAAAGAAAAAAAGAAAGGATCATTTCCAAATTGTAACTTTCTTGAATAGATCAGAGAGGGACGGCTGTAAGACAACCAGTTGACCTGCATTCCACAGGATATTGAATCCCTTTCAAAAAGATAGCGGACAGGAAAATTATTTTGCCTTGAGTAGTATAAGAGAGAAATAAGGAACATGCATAAAAATGTAAAAAGAAAGCATGTGAAATTTTAATGAATTCTTGAAGATGAAGTGTGAGCAATAGTTAAGATATGGCAACAGCCTAGATACCCTGTAACAGCAGAATGGATAAAGAAAATGTGGTAAATAAACACAATGGTGTATTATTCAGTCCAAAAGAAAAATGAAATTATGTCGTAGGCAGGACAATGAAGGGAACTGGAGACCATCTAGTTAAGTCTCAGAAAGTTAAAAATCACATTTTCTCTCATGTAAGAAATCTAAAAGTAAATAACCACATACAAGGGAGAAAAACAAACTAGAAGGCAGTCTTCTAATGCTGAGGAAAGGATTTAAAAGGAGGAATGGGGAAACGATAAAAGAGTGATGGGTAAAAATAACTAAAATACGTTTTGTGCATGCACTAACATACCAACACCAATCTCACTGTTCTCTACTATTAATATGCACCAAGTGAAGGTTGTCGTGAGAAGTTAGAATTCCTGGAAACTCCAGGCGCCCAGCGCCTCACCTCTTCCTCACCGCCTTCTAACAGTCTTCTTGGTGCAGTTGAGAAGGTTGGGAACCAGGAGGCCCTGAGCGAGTTCCTCAGCGCGCACGCGTGCAGCTGAAGCTACGCTGTAGCTGGAGGAGAGACGTGAAATCCAGACTTTCTTCTCCTGGCGAGCAAAATCCTCTCACTACTGTAACATAAACAAGAATGCTTATGATCAGGATTTTGCAATTTTTTACGATCCTAAAAGAAACTAGCGGGGACCAGGCAGGAAAATAACTGGTCCAAGACCAGCCGTTTTTGCAAGACAGAGCTCTGGTTAGAGGGCAGAGGGATTGTGGGGAGGTGGAATGAATGCTGAGGAAACCCCAAAGGACACAGTGTTTGCCCCATACTGAACCTGGAATAAGATGACTAAGACATCTTCCTGCCCCTCACTAGATGGTTTGCATTAAATTTTAAGCAATCGTTGTTCATTGGTGGTGTAGCAGAAGGAGCGCAGACGCCTCACATGTGTCACTCCTGCAGGGCTGCGTGAAGCAAGGTTGCTGGGAAAACCGCTTAAGTCTTCACGCAGAACACATGGTAGAGTCAGTCCTCAACTCAAAGATAGTATTGTCTCCATTGATAGTTTAGATAAGCAGAACTCTGACACTAGATGGCGCTAAAATTCAAGTAGACCCTGAACCATTCTGCCGTCCCCTGGAATACCCTCTAGCTTGATAGGCAAGTGCGCCCCAGCTTTTGTCTTTTCATTGCTGCAACCTTGTCTTTCATATTAATGTTTTATTCGGTATCATCACTTGCCATTGTGCCACTGGCTACATTTGCTTCCTCTGAATTTTCTGAAACTATGTACCCTAAAAGTGGTATTCCTTGAAGAATATGTTACGTAAGCAGTTTCAGAGGGAGAGAAAGGAGATGGAGGGAGAGAGACATTTAAGTTTAAATAAATGTTCTAGATTTATTTCATAAGAATTAATTTCTTTCAAGTTATGAGATACAGAGAAAAGGAAATCGGGTTTTACATTATCCTCGGAATCACCGTGGGCCATGGAGCTATCCTCGACAACATGGATTTAAACTTGTAAAGCATACGGGATGGCCTTAGAATCTTGAGCCTCAAAGTGATAATGCATGTTATTCAATCATTTGTGGTAGAGAGAGAAAGAGAGTCAGAAAGAGATAGAGGGAGACAGAGAGGGAGAGAGATTTACAGGGTCAAAGAACAGAAATAATATCTAGAAAGGTGTGAGCCTTGTTTTAGATCTGCCTTAATTTAAGACTTTCTACAAATTCTAGAAATGATTGAAAGGTCATAAAGTTGATGACAGTTTTTGAAATATGTACCAAAATAAAAATTAAAACTGATTCAAGTCTCATAATGGACACTGGTAAATCATCCAAGTTTTTGAGTAGGATCCTGATTGCCTACACCCACAAAATAAAGGTGGAATGCATTTGCCAAGTCTGATTTCAATCTCTTATAATATTAAGGTGCAGTTTGTTGTTAAACTTAGACATGCACGTAAGTAAATATAAATACACTAGAAGAAAAGCATGTTCATCTCACAAAAGCCCTCTACCTACCTTTTTCTCAGTCCTTTCAAAAAATAAAGAGAAACCATGTAAATTGCAGGATAACACAATATAATTGAAAAACAAGAGATCCAGTACAATAACAAAAAATATGTAAAATAGGCATTTGCCACAATGACTTTCGAAAGCAGTGCAAATATTGAATTGAATGATCAGTTCGAATTCACAAGTCTGGCGCTGACCTCTTACCCTTTCCCCAGCCCTGCTCCTCTTCTGTCTCCTTATCTTAGTACATGGCAACTCTGTAGTTCAGCACTTTGCCTAGGGCACTGTTGTCAACACTGTCTGCTTTCTTTTTATTACACATGATTAGTTAAAAAAATAGTAGTCTTTTTTCAAACTGCAGGTAAATATAGAAGTGGGACATTTCTTATCACATCCGTAGCTGCCTCTCCCACATCTCCATGAATTACTTGTACTATCAACACAACAGTCACTCTGACCTCATTAAAGAATGAATCTAGCGAAACAATGATTTTGGTTTAGAATTTTGCCACAGGTACCCTCATAGTCAGCTCGAAAATGAGCTCCTTAAAATGGTTTAAAATGCTCTATACCTTTCTAAATTCCTACCATAAAATATGTATCTCCCAGTTCAAATTTTACTACATTAACTCATGCTATAAGATGTCAACTATACCGCTTTGTTTTGTTATAATATAGATAAATGGTAGGTAGATAGATAAAAGACAGATAGATAGATAGATAGATAGATGATAGATAAAGCCAACAAGTGCTCTGTTGGCCCTACAAACAATGTGATCAACACTGTTTACTGAAGCTTAAATCCATGATTTAAAACAATGTTACCAGCTTGGTAGCACATTTAGAGTTGTATCACATAAGTAAAGAATTGTGTTGCTCGATGGACATCAATTGCTGCTATAAAAAGGGATGTTTTAAAAATATTTTGATCTAACAATAACTAACTTTTGCATTAATTAGCCTTATTTCATCATCTTGGCTTTCATGGTGTTTTCTGTTTATGGCAACATCATATTGAGAAACAGAAGGCGATTTCATTAAAGTATTTTATTCTATTAACAGTCTGGATATAGAGGGTGGTTTCATCACTTCTTGACATTTTGGCTAAGATCAAGTGTAGAGGGTTGTTATCCTTACTATTTAATATTTGCTTTTGTGTAATGTTTCATAATTAAACCAATCTTTATAATTAAACAAATCTTTTTCAATCTACTGATAATTTGAAGATAAATAAACTTGGGTATAAATAAACTAGGTTGCAAAGCACTGCTAGAGATCAAAGGACATCTCTGACTACCACGTAATTCTAAAGGCTTTTGTCCACTTAGTTAACTTTAGATCTATGTTTCAGTTCAGAGATGTCAAACTGAAAGTTTTCCTAAAACATAATTCCTCCTGACTCTTTAGGTATTTATTTTTAACATTTCTTTTCTAATCTAACGCAAATTTTAACTAGTTTTTAATTAGTTTTTTCTCCTCATTCACTCAAATTCACTTATATAATTAAGCTAAAATCAGAATAATGAAATCAAAGACAGTGATATTTGCTCAGTTTTCATAAGCTTTATTAGCCAACTACCAACGCTTCAGTAAATCTAACTACCTTGGTTGCTGTCACGGTTAGCTGGGCCCTCCTAGCCCGCTTCCTGAATCAGGATCTCAGATGTCACTCAGAATGGAATTTTTGACACATTCGTGGAAAAATGGAAACAACATTTTGATATACAGTTCTAGTGAGGACACTGCCAAAAACAATTTGCTTTGCAATATTTTATTTCTGTTATCTGCAAAGTGATAACTAAACCGTGTTCTCTTCTGTTCGGACTTGCTGAGGAAGCACAGATCAGTCTACACCGCCACCTGAACACATCTGCCAAGAGCATTCCTTATAAAGTCTGTTATTTCTACACAATAGAAAGAACAAACACATTTCCTGCCCCTGTCACAGTTCTTATCTATCTAAATTAGAATAGGAAAACACTCGTCTCACTGTTTTGCCAATTTAAGTGGCATTAAAGAAGAGGCAAATTATATCTTTAAATATCATATATTATAAGACAAGATATTTTACATTTACCTTGGTATCAGTGTTTGTTTTTACACAAATGTTTTTAGACATAAACATAATTTAACCTGTAACATACCCACTGTCTCTTTGTGTCTTTTTAATAAGTAAATTTCTCTTCACATGTCTACAAAACAAACAATGCTATAGTTTAGAAAAATAAAATATTATTTAACTTCTTAAAATATGTAAGAAGAAATCTTAGAAACATTTAAGAAAATGAATTAACTATTTTTATATATTTTTCTTTTGCAGCATCAGGTAATAGATCAATGTGTTATTAAAAAATCTGTACTTTTACAATAGCATGTACTAAAATTCTAATCTCTGTGCACATAGAAGGCTTTTCCACCTTGTATGCAAAATGGTACAAATTGCCTCAGGCTAGTTTCAACATTATAAAGTATGAAAATCTAAGGGGTGTCCAACACAGATAATGAACACTTAAATTATTACAGTAAAGGAAAATTTCCATCTAGCATACTTAAAATACTTCCCCTAACTTCAAACACATTCATCCTATCATTTTTAATACTGTCTGAAGCAGTTGTGGAAAACCTTTGTCTTATTTTTCTTATTTTTATGAAGTATGATAAAAAATACAATGAGTGCTACTGGAAAGGTCCATCCAGCGAAAAAGCTCATCACAACACTACAGTGTGTCCTTATTTACCTCACTCACCAGCTCTGCCACTGCGAAGCTGCCAGCTTTCCAACAAGTCACATGATCTGAAAAAGTAAATGCTTTGAATAAATTCAGGACAGAGGCAACCATGACTGTAAACAAAGAAGACTTCAAGAACTCCTTGAGAAAGTGGCAAAAATTATTGGAAAATATGTTGTTCAAAGCAAGGAGGAGTTTTGGGAAGAGAATTAAGGGCACTGTGTCTTTTGGTGTAACTTTTTAACATTCAGTGTAGTTTTTATCATACCTCTCATTTTGCCCCTAATATTGTTCATTTGAAAATCTTTTTCTTAAAATACAAAAGCAAACAAAAGTAACGTAGGAGTGTATGTAACCACATTTTATTTAGTTTGTTCCATTTCTATTGATCAGATGCTGAATTTGTAAGGAGTAAATCTGTTTAGCAATGAAAACATAACAATAAAAAGGCAAGAAACAGCCAGACCTCAGATCACTTAAGACAAAATCATGTAATGAAATGGAAAATTATAAGCTGCAATGGCAATGGATTGACTTTCTTTGTGCAATAAAATGTATCTCAGAGAGACTCCGTGTAATGGATATTCCTTTTCTCTCTCCTGTAATTTACACATTCAATTGAGCTTTCACAATTGTTTGAAAGCAAACAGGAACATTTTTAAAATGGCCCCTTATTTTCACTACAAAAAAAGAGCAGATAGCGTTTAGAGGTCTTCTCCATTGCTTTGTGACACAATCTGGTTTTAGCAAGTCATTGCAAACTGTATCCATGATCTCCTTTACCTATAAGCAAATCTAGAAGTCAGGAAAGAGTTCTTGCTTATATGTTGGCCTGTAATATTTACACAAATCCTCAAAGACAGGACTACATTAAGCCCCACATCTCTGAATCGTCTCTATTTTGAAGCATATACAGTTTACACAGTGGTTTGAAGGGCTTGCCTGAAAAGAGTGGCAAAATCACATCTCTAGTCTCTGATTCGTTTCTGTGTTAACTTAGATTAGAATTTTCCTGAGGGCAAAGAACATGCCTTATGCATCACTTTAAAATAAAACAAACCATCTGAAGGAATTACTATAATGGTTAAGCAATTCATAGGTGTTGAATTATTTGTTGCTGGCTACATAACTAAATTTTTGGAAGATGAAGACGGGATTGTGCCTTGAGGTAAACTCTGAAATTTCCTTAATTAACGTAATAGAGTGGAGTTGCCAGTTCCCCACATACATGAAAGCAAGTTTACCCTTGAGATTCAGTGCAAGTGTTAATTACTACCAAAATTATTCCTGACTTCCCATTCTCATAAGCCACTCTGCTCACACTCTTCCTGTTCTTAGACTTTAGCCCCTCTCTATTCTTCCCTTGTATCCTGTAATTACATTTCAGATGTGGTATGTAATTGTGAGTTACAGTTCTGTAACGGACAGTAGACTCTCTGAGGACAAGATGTCTGTTTGATTCTTCTCTGTAGACTCGTAACCTAGAACTCACTACTTTGAGCTCGTTATTGTACGTGTGCTCTGGGATGCTACTTGAATGAATGGATAAGCAGATGAGCAAAAGAGATGGTCAGCAATTTTGTCCAGACAATCTTCTTTACCTCAGATAACCCAACCCATTTTCCAGGGCACTTTTCTTCCTAACCTGGTTATTTAACAAATAAAAAGGACTCTGAAACAGAACTTAAGGTTTTTGCCCTAGATGATCACTCATCAAACCAAATTCTAAAATCCTGAGTGAACTGGAAAGATTCAGACACACAGCACAAAGCAACCTTTGATGTCGAAAAGATCCAGTTGGGATATGAATTCGTTTTATTTGCAGGATCTAAGGTACTCTTCATCACTTTAACATCTTAACTTTTGAGTAATGTTTATTTTTAATATTGCTATGTATTTACTTTCATAATACGTAAATGCGAAAGACTAGTCCAATTCTCAGTGTGCATTGATTACACAAATCTTATAAATGTCTTATAAATATGGTCGTTGTGATGCTTAACAGTATAAGGAACTAAAATATATGTCTTAAAAGGAAACACGAAGACCAGATGGAAGTCCATAAAACCTAGTGGAGATATATAAATAACAAAATGTAAAAGAATAATTATAGATGAATGGACTTGGGAATTAATTTCAAGATAATAAAACAGTTAAGAAAGATTTGTGGCTAATCTCTAATTTTGAACGACATCCATGTGTGTCTGGGCAGGTACATTTTATCCTGGTCTTATTTCAGTTATGAACAGTTTTCAGCTGTCTGTTTTACTCCCAAAATTGGCAGTTTGCTGTTATAGCATATGTGATCATTTAGAAAACTGTCCAGAGGAAGTTTTTCAAATACCAGGTAAATTTCATATAATGAATTAACAAAAAGTATGTGCAGGAAGAATTTTATGTCAGTATACAAGGACTCTAGCATTTCAATTTTTATTCCATTCACACAAGCAAATCTATCTTAAAAGAAAGCACCTTTTGAGCAATTCACCTTTATGTCACATTCTCTGTCACACTTCTGCTAAGAATGTATCTTTGATGACTGCAAAATAAGCAGATAATTTATTTCTCAGGGTGGCAGTTTTACTTTTTATTTCTTTTGCCAGTTTCAGATAACTTATTTTCATATGTATTAATTTAGAATAAAGACTTTTTGGAATAATTTTCCCTCATGATGTGAAATTCAGAAAATCGTGTACTGAGAGAGTTCATTTAATTTATTTTTCCTCCTTCTGTAGAGAACAATATCCCTAATATCAATTATTTGATAATGGAAAAAATTCTGATAAAGAATCTTGGTTATTACTCAGCAGTCTTCATGGTTGTCATCAGTAGTGTTACGTCAAGGGGTTTTTCTGAGTCTTTCCCATCATCTAAAAACAAGACAAAGACAAAACACATGAAAAAAAGAGTAATTATTCATAAATACAAAATCTTTGCTACATAAGATGTCATTATTAAAGCAAACATGCAAATTACCTTATATTGATTAGAATATATTGCTTCCTGGTATTCTGTAACACTTTTCTCACAATAAATGCTAAAATCCTAGTCATGGAAAAAGCAATATGAGATGATGCTCATGCAAAATTAGCATTTTAAATATTCTTGGAAATAAAAGAGATTAAGGTTACATTGTCAAAATGTGAATTTTCAAATAGTCTTCACATTATTAAAACTTTGTGATTGAGAGAGCTGAAGAGAATTTGCTTGTTTAATTATAAATCTGGTTATCGTAACTCGAGGAAAATTTAAAAGATTCAGTAGTGTTCCAAAAGATATTTTTATCAGTGATTGTGGCTTCTTGATAATGGAGTTAAATATGAAATGTTAATATGGTAACTTGCATTTATTAGTACAATTAAAGTTATGCATGGAGTTGAATATTGTCAGCTTTTATTTTTTGGCTTTGCAGCAACTTTCCAGCCTGTGTAGACATAAAATTCAGTCAACTTACAGGTAATGAGTAATCATTTTGTTACATTTTTGGCTAATGTTAGTGAAGACAGACTATATAAAATTACAGTGTTATCACAGAAAAATGCATTAACCTATATTTTTATTAGCATGTGTTTGCAGTATATATTGATTACATTTATCCCAGGCATTTGGTCCATGTACATAACACAACATTAGCTGATATTTTAACAGCCAGTTCATTGAACATATTAAGAGATTTTCAGTCAGCCATAAAAAGTAAAGCAACTTTTTGAAAATTTATTAGCATTTTGATAAGCTGCACAGTTTTAAATTTTGGCTCTTCACTTTTTTTATATGGAAAATTAGACTTATGTTTATTGACCATTTTTTAAAAAAACAAATTGCAACTCTGACTTATTCTCTGTTGTACCTTGCTACATGACCATTGGGGGGAAAACTCCACACTGGCTTAGAATATTCAAAACCCCAGACTAAAACACTCAACAGGTCGAAGTCAAGAGTGGAACAAGAAGCAAGAGTCTTCAATGTGTTCCCACTTCTGTGTTTGTGATATCTCTAAGTGAGACTCCAAATGCACACCAAGCGAATAAGAAAGGTAGTTGTAAGGTAGTGTTGTGACATCATCAGGAAAATTCCCTTTTCTTCGTTTGACCAGCCATCCAAATAAATGCACTTGAGGGAAAAATAAATACAACAGGCCAATTTTTCATATATCTGAATAATTTATAGTCACTAAAATTAATTTGGTATTCCTTAAAATAGGTTAAATAATAGTTGGAGTACATATTATCAGTCAGCATAGTTTTGTGCTTAGTCATGTGTAGATGTATGTGAAATGTGCAGCAAAATGTAGAAATTGAGGATTTATTTTATCATCTAGGGAACTGGGATATACTGTAATACCCCTGGAATTGTTTTATTTGAGGTTTATGCAAATTTAGCCAGAAGGTCTTGCACATTTGTGAATACAAAATAAATGGACAATTAGAGAGCTGAGGATGACACATATTCATCAGTATGAGAAAGTACACAGGGTTGTTGTGATAGGGCCCATCTGGAAGGAACGGATAGCTGGAGAATACTGAGGGGAAAGGACTTAGAAAGCAGTCAAGGAGGAAGAGAAAAAAGGATAAAGGATAAGAGGTATGATGAGAGGGGTATAACAGGAAAATGAAAAGATGTATCTGAGATGAAAGATAATATAAGTACTCTATTGCTTCTGTCCTCTTTAAAATTTTTCTTATAAATCTGCAATCATAGCACTCAGGAGGCTGAAGCCGGAGTTCCAGCCTAGCTTGGGCTACATAGTGCGTGCAGGGACAGCCTGAATTATATAGTGAGACCCTGGATCAAAAAACAAAACAAAACAAAATAAAATGTCTTCTTACAAGAGCATGAGTGTTTTGAAAGTAGATATTCTTCAAAGAATAAAAACATTTTTGAGTCTTTATCCAAAGTTCGGAAAGAACAAAATCTTTTGGATATTGAGGGGATACATCATGTAGTCTATCTATCATCATCTATCTATCTATCTGTCTGTCTGTCTATATCTATCTACCTACCTACTTATCTATCTATCTATCTATCTATCTATCATCTATCTATCCCCTTCTTACAGAGGAAGGCTGAGAGAATAAATAGTGCCAAGTATTAAGGAATAATGTTTAAAAAATTTCAAACAATGGCAAACAATGTTTTCAAATACAGAACAGAATAATGTATATGATTTATCATAATCTAATGAAAGGTCACGATTGGAGTTGAAACTGAAGTTTTAAATAAAATGATAAACCATTATTTGAATTTGTACAATGTAAAATGCTGATGCTGATAATATCTACCACCAACCTAAGCAGTAACAAGGCCTCCTTGAATCATGGCTGTGGAGGCTTCTGCTGCTTGATAACTGAACATGTGAGAAAAACTATAGGGGACCAATTTCTCTGATGACTCTTCTTGAACAGGGAACCCAAGTGTGTTCTTCTTAGGTGAAAGCTGTGTAGTTTTGCATCTTTGAACATATGATTGATGGTATATGTCTGATTTCTGCAATGTCTTGAAGGCTTTCTTCTTATTGCTCCACTAAAAAATCATTAATAATAGTCTTTTAGCAACCATTTTTTTCATGGCTTCAACTATATAGGCTGTTTTTATCTGATGAAGCTGAAAACTTTTTCACATCTGCTGATATTCACTGTAGATCTGGTTAAAGCAGCCATCAGTACTAATGATGTACCCTGAACACTGGGTCACTTTGAAATTTCCTCTACCAGATTAGTTTTCTTCCACTAACTTTAGTCTCTTGCAAAGTCTCAGGATCTAAGCAAAATACACATTTTTTTTTTGCTAGAGCACAACATACATGATCAGTTCCGCTGCCAATACATTCTTTGTTCTGGGTTGAAAACTCTTGAGTTTGGCCTGTAATATCCATGTTTCTATCAGTGGTCTATTCTTCTGAGCTTTGACTCAGATTTCTCATCAATCTCAGCTTACTCTGCTTAAAGTGTTATAAGACTGCTATTACTGACATTTTGAAACCTTTCTACACTCCTGCAAACCAGTTCCAAAGTTTTTGGATGACAAAGTCTAGTCTTAGCAAGGAACTCACTACTGTGATCAATTTTCTGTATTAGTCAGCTTTCTCACTGCTGAGACTCAATATTGGACAGTCACACTTAAAAGGACAAAAGGTTTAATTTATCTCAGAGTTTCAGGATATTAAGAGATGAACAGAAAGCTCCAGAATGGAAATACCATGGTAGAAGGGCAAAACAGAGAAAAATTGCTTAGTTCATAGTGGACAGGAAGAAGTGTGTGAAAGAAGAGTGTGTGCCAGAAGAGTGTGTGAAAGTGTGTGCCAGAAGAGTGTGCCAGAAGAGTGTGTGAAGAGTGTGTGAAAGACCGTATGTCATACACAAGGTCACTCCTTCATGACAGTCAGACACACCAAACACGCTAATTCATTAGACATTTCTTAGCCAAGGAAATCAGAGATGATTAATGACCAAATTGGTACTTTCATGGGAAAGACTTCACTGATATTTTGTTTGATGCCTATCCATCATATTTAGGGTTTTTCTAGCACTGTGTTCCTATTTTTCATAGTATTTGTCACAGTTGAAATTTATCATTTGTTTTTGTAATTGATTAATGCCCATTTTCCTTACTTAGAAAAGTCTGCAACTAAATAGGTCCATGGCTCATGCCTGGAATCTCAGCATTTGAGAGGCTGGGGCAGGAGGATTGTTGTGAATTAGAGGCTAGTCTAGGCTACATAGTGAGACTCTGTCTAAAAAAAACAAACAAAAAACAAATAAACAAAAAAAGAGAACTGGCCCAGTAATGATAACGGTAGCTAGTTCAGTGTCTAGCATGAAATAGAAACTTGAGAAATATTTGCTGAATAAATAAGTGGATAAACTCATATCCCTGTATTTTAAGAAAAAAGTGGCTGTGACCATAATACCTGCTTAGTGAAACTGTCATGATTTATCTTTTGAGTCCAAAAGTGAAGTGAAATATGACTTTTTCAGTCTAAGATTCTAAAGTGATTTTTAAAGTAAAAATAGAAAGGTAACACACAGATTGAGAAGGTACAATGACCACCTGTGACTTGAAGGGAACTGAGGTCATTCAAAATGATTACTGCTGTATTCTGGGATAGAATTAAAAAACATCCTTTCAAATATGCTCATTATTACAAATTCACCATAGCTTCCAATAATCCTTTACAAGCTGGTTGAGTGGAGCCATTTTCCTAAAATCTAGTGTTAAACAATACAGTCTTAATACTGCCAACATTCTCTGGGTAACACTTCTCTTGTACTAGAGTGTCTGTGTCTGCTTGTTCATCCTGGTTGCCATGGGTATTAAATGTTTCCTGAGAATGGTCTTAAAATAACTAGCAAATTCAGGTAAACAGCTGTTTCAGAGTTGATAAGGCTGAGAAAAGAGATAACCTGCCAGCACTGTTGCCAATGGCAACAACAGTCTCAGTAGATCATGAATATACATTTCAGCCAAGTAATAGAAAGTACTAGCAGAGGGTTTTGTGGAGTACATGCTAGCAGCCTGATCTACTGAAGAAAGGAGAGCAGACTTCCCAATCAGGAAAAGAAAGTCAAGATTATATACAAAATAAGGAAAGTAGTTGGACATACAAAAATTATAGGCAGTTCAATGGCTAAATAGGGGAAAAAAGAGGAAATAAATTAAAGACAGGCAAGAATGTCAAGGAAAGAGAAGCTATTCCTATCGTTAAGAGATTTCACATGAAATATTTGAAATAAATAGATGATCACTTCCCATTAGTGCCAGAATAACATTTCATTTCCAACTGCTATGATTATGTCTTGGTTAACAATTCCTACTTTTATCTCAAGTGCAAAATTAAGGACAAATTTCATTTTCTAGGATCAAATAGGAAAAATATTTGTGAAGACTTCACAAAATACGTAACTCAGTATACTGTGAATATGCCACTATTAAGGCAGCTACAAAGATTGAACTGTTTTATTTTGATGTTTATAGACTTAATACAGGAATTTCCAAATCAATTATAATGCACAGTATAAGCTAAATTAACCCCATAGCTCTTTATCTATAGCCATGAGATATTATTTATATATACACATACACACATACTCTGAGTGTGTTTAAATTATACACTGAATGTGTTTAAATTTCCAAGGTTTTTATTTCTATATTTGGACTGATATATCTAATAATTAGGAGTCACTTGAGTCTTATTAGAAAGCATATTAACTGTTATGAATGAAATTGTGTCCTCAATTTTATGTTAAAGTCCTAAATTTCAATGTGATTATATTTAGAGATAGGTAATTTAAAGAGATAATTATAGTAAAGTTAAATGAGATAATAAAGATTGAATTCTAATTACATAGAGGTAGTGTCTTTGTAAGTAGGGGGACACCAGACCTTGATTTATGTCCTCTCTCTCTCTCTCATTCTCTTCTCCTTTCTTCTTTTCCCCCTATCTTCTCTGCATATACAGACACAGAGGAAAGGCTAGGTAAACACACCATAAGAAAGCAGTGATTTGCAAGCCAGGAAGAGAAACCACCAAAAATTGAATTTTCTGTCGTCTTTATCTTAAACTTCTAGCTTCCAAGACCATGGGAAAATAAATATCCTCACCCCATCTGTATATGAAACTTGTTACTGCAGTCCTCACACACTAGAACATACACTATGATGTATTTTTTGTAAACACACTTGAACTACAGACCTTATTTTAGATTTGTGAGATTTAAAACACCTAACTAAAACAAATAAATAAATAAATATAAATGTGCAGAAGCTGAGGGTGTTCAACAAATTCTTAAATTATAAATTTTGATTTTTTGAGGGATCTCTGGTTCTTTCTGCTATGGTTGCATGTTTTATAGAATTATTCAAGTGTGCTGATGTACAGCATATAAATATTTCTGTATGTTTTAGCAATATCTTCATAAAACTGATGTGGAATAAGAGATGTGCAAGAGAATTTTATTAAGTATTTATTAAGCAAAGAGTTTGCTTTAAAATTCAAATAAATGAAAATTGATAAGTACGAAATTATTAATTGAAAGAGAGGAATTAAAAGAGAGGACAAGAAAAGAAGGAAAAAATAGGAAATCTTTTAAAATATACTAATAGGATAAATTTCAGTCTAGTAATAGTAATAATCACTTTAAATATAAAGTTTTTGAGCACTACAATAAAAATGGTGATTAGCAGATTGGATAAAATTAAAGACTCATCTATATGTTGCCTTTAAGATGCTACCATTAAATATAGACATGAAATTGTTAAAATGATTAGGGAAGATACACCTTGCAGTCCATAAACATGAGATGAACTGGCTGTATCAATGTTGAACAAATTAAATTCATCAGCATAAAATTCTAGAAAATGCAAATTAATGCCAACAGAGAGCAAATCAGGGAAAATAATGAACCTAAGCTGGATGCATATATGGGTAAAGGGAAGATATTTTGAGGGGTGTACATTTTTCTAACACATCTAGAACAGTGACTTGTACATAAAAAGCTTGCAACATAATTTTCTTTTTATTAAATATGTGACTTTAGAGAGTCATTAAACATATGTGTTTTCATCTGGAAAATAGACCTAAGATGTGCTTCTTTCACGAACTTCTTGTGAAGTCCAGTGAACTATGGGAATAAAAATCCTTTGATGTGTTGTAAATTTTATAAATAAGTTAGCACCACAAATATGCATATCACATTGGAATTTTGAAACACCCCTTTTGTGTATTTTGCACAGTGTCAGGGGTGTGGGTTTTTCAGTATTTCCTGAATGGCTCCGTGATCACACTTGAGCCTTTCACCTATGTGGTAATTATCATCTTTCAAATGTCTCTCTAAGTTTATACCTAATAAGCAGCATATTTTATATCATCCTCCCACTGGTACCACTTGGATTCTCCTAAGATATGACTTTAATTTTTATTAAAAAAAGCAACATTGCAAAGTTAAACAATTTAAAAAATGCTTAATGTTGGAAGATTTTCTTTCAATTTTTACTGTTTGTTCATTCATTCCTGACTTTGGCTTTCATGCATTTGCAGAACAAATCCCTATTGAATACCAGCTACCATTTAGCTGCTGAAATTAGTGCAATAAAGATAGAAAAAATACCTCCCAATATGGAGTTTAAATTGAAAACATGAATCACATTTAATCATATAAATCTAAAAATATTCACAATATTAAATGATGATGCATATGATTAAAAAAGAAAAACTGATATTATAATGAGTGCTCATCAAAACATTGTTTATTGTTAATGATGTGTTTTCTATTTTTGTTGTGACTCTTAAGAACTGAAATTTTTATGTTATGTAGTAGAAAACTAAGTTAAGAATGTTTTCACTTCTCTCTATACAATTCAGATGAGCATTACCACTTCCGCTCCTAATGAGTATTTAAGGAAATGGGAAGTAAGTTAGTAAAAGTAATCCATATGCAATTTTAGAATATTGTTTCCTCTGACCTTAAAATACTAAGAAAACATTTTAATGATCACATCAAGCAGACATACTGCGCAGTTACAAACTGTCCGGTTCAATTTTTGTTGTTTGTTCACTCAGTCAGTAGGAGGCTTGGATTTGATGCCCCTTGGAAACAAATGTTCAGTTCATTTACTCATGTCTTCAGAGAGAAGTCAAGTTTTAGATTTATACACAATGCATGAAGATGTAAGTACATTTTATTTTTCAGGAATAAAATTGTAAATACAATAAGTAGCTTTTATATTTCCTGTATTGATGTTTTAAAACATCACAAGAGTAATCATTGGAAAGGTGAATTTTTCACCAGGCTAGTCTCTCAAGTTTATGTATCCAGGAAGTTCATTCAGTCATTCAAAAACTGCATGCTTTTTTGATATTGGACACTCACATAAGTCACTTAAGTGTGTGCTTGTGTTATGAAGGATACAAAGACGTTACACAGAAAGATAAGTGATGTTTTTATCTTCAAACATCTGTTAGGATAGTTCAGAAATCTCTATAAAAACTATAATGAAAGGTCAACCCAATATTATGGCAATAAAAGAGATATAATCAAATAATTTAACAAATTAGAAAAGCTAATATATGTCAGGGGAGGCAAAGATGAAGTCATACCATAGGCGTCTTTCAAATTGGGTGATGATAAGTTAGTCATAAACTTCCAGAGATCATAAGAAACATTAAAGCTGAGACACTAAATGAACAAATGAAGAAGAATATTTGAGGAAGAGTTGTTAGGTCCTATAAGCCTGGAAAACAAAATCACTTTTGAACATTTTAGTTTTTTTTTTATTTTTTGTCTTTTTGAGACAGGGTCCAGTTATGCAGTTCAGGCTCCTCTTGGGCTCACTTTGTAGCCTCCCACACCTCGAAGAAAATTTTAAATATGTCTACATTATCACTATTTATAGAAAACAGGGAAATATCATCTTTAAAGTATTTGAGGAGTTACACTTAATCCTTTAGAAAATAACTAACTTGCTGGATGTGATGGTACGCGCTCAGAAGGCTGAGGCAAGAGGATCCCTCCCCGCAAATTCAAGGTCAGCCTGAGCCACAAAGTGAGTTCAAGGTCTGCCTGTACTGCACTGTGAGATCCTGTCTCAAAAAGACAATAATAATTATATTAGCTAACAATGGGGCACAAATCAGTTTGAAACTCCGAGTTTCTGCTCCCAGGGATGATTTCCTTAGTCCTCGTCACATGTTCTAGTGGACTCTGATACAGCCAGGTTTAGTGTAAAATATGAAGGAAATTGGAGCTGAGCTACCAGAATAAAGAAGTAAGCTCATTTCTGCCAAGATTTATTATTGTACAAATAAACGACTTGGAAACGTGGAAGTCATTCACCGAAAATGTATTGCATAGGAAAGTATTTTTCTAATCTTCTATTTTCTAGACAAAATGACCCATATGACCTTCCAATAAGTCTTTTCTATAAATCTCCACCAAGTGTTATCTCTAAATGTGATGGTAGAATTTAAAATGCTAAAAATAAGAGTATGGATGAGCCTTGAGACCATAATTAAGTGAGATAAACTGCACACACACACACACAAGCTTAAATATCTCAGTTTCTCGTTAAGAACAAAAGAAAATACAGGCAATAGGAAGAAAAGCAATAGTTCCTTCTTATCAAGAGATCGAGACAGAGGGGACAGAAAAGAGTGAAACAATGAAAAAGGAATTAATATGTGTTGTGTATGTGTAAAACTTCACACACGGAATGTAAATACTATGTACTACAAACAACGCACTATTAAAAATAAAATGAGCATGTTTTCTCAACACCAACATATGTCTTTCCTTTGCTACATTTTCTTTTATCCACTCTCCTTTTGGATGATACTATATCTCATCAGAGACTTACTGTGATTAAAAAATAAGGAAGTTACTATTTGAAGATTTCTTAGTACAGAAGCCTAAGAGTACAATCATAGTATGTTTCATATACAAAGATAATAGGCAGAGGGACACGGGTTAAATATGGGGGTCACCAAGGTTGTGAGGCACCGAGTAGAAATTGAGATCTCCAAAAATACTCATTGCTGTCTTTCTTGTGTTCAAAACTTTACTCATTTTTCATGCCTTCTTCACCTGCATTACTAATTTACCCTTTCACATTATTTCTATCAACATTCAGTCAGTGCCTCACATTGTCGAAGGCAAAGGCCTCTGTCTTTCATCTGAAATCCTGGTTGATCAGGCTTTATCCCTCCTCCACATCACCCTTCCTTCTTTTCTCTCTGGCTACGTATTTTTAGGTGCCTTCACTAGTTCCTTTTGTCATCACTCCCCTCTTCTCGGGGCCTGAGATAAAATGAATAATACAAAATTTTCTACCATAATTTCTCCCTTAATAAATAGGGCCCAAATTTTTTCATGTTATATAAATGAATCTTCTCACATAAGGCTAGCCTATAGCTCATATCACTTCCAAAATGTAGGTAAATTATTTAATTTTGGACCATATCTTCTCAAATTCAGGTGATATCCATTCAGGTTTTCATTCA